>PVIW01003252.1:0-169562 GCA_004026585.1 Noctilio leporinus | reverse complement strand
GTCCATACTGTTTTCCACAGTGGCTGCACCATCCTACATTCCCACCAACAGTGTATGAGGGTTGCCTTTGCCCCGCATCCTCACCAACACTTGTTGTTTGTTGATTTGTTGATGATTGCCATTCTGACAGGTGTGAGGTGGTATCTTATTGTGGTTTTAATTTGCATCTCTCTGATGACTAGTGATGTCGAGCATTCTTTCATATGCCTCTGGGCCCTTTGTATATCTTCCTCAGTGAGTTGTCTGTTCAGGTCCTTTGCCCATTTTTTAATTAGGCTGTCTGTCTCCCTGGTGTTGAGTTGCTTTAGTTCTTTATATATTTTGGAGATCAGACCCTTGTCTGAGGTATCATTGGCAATTATGTTTTCCCATACAGTTGGTTCCCTTGAATTTTGCTGATATTTTCTTGAGCTGAACAGAAACTTTTCAATTTGATATAGTCCCATTTGTTGATTCGTTCTTTTATTTCCTTTGCCCTTGGTGAAGTATCCGTAAACATATTTTTGTGTAGGATATCCAAAAGTTTACTGCCTATATTTTTCTCCAGGACCTTTATGGTGGTGGTGCTTATGTTTAAATCCTTTATCCATCTTGAGTTTATTTTGGTGTATGGTGTAAGTTGGGGGTCTAGTTTTATCTTTTTTCATGTTGCTGTCCAGTTCTCCCAACACCATTTGTTGAAGAGACTGTTTTGACTCCATTGGATGTTCCTTCCCCCTTGGTCAAATATGAGTTGACCATAGAGTCCTGGGTTAATTTCTGGGCTCTCTATTCTGTTCCATTGATCTATATGTCTATTCTTATGCCAGTACCATGCTGTTTTGATGACAGTAGCCTTGTAGTATTGTTTGAAGTCCAGTATTGTGATTCCTCCTACCTTGTTCTTCTTTCTCAAGATTGCTGTGGCTATTCGTGGGTGTTTTGGCTCCATATAAATTTTTGAAGTATTTTTTCTATTTCTGTGAAGTCTGTCATTGGTATTTTAATTGGGATTGCATTGAATATATAGATTGCTTGGGTAGTATGGACACTTTAATTATGTTAATTCTTCCCATCCATGAACATGGTATATGCTTCCATTTATTTGTATCTTCCTTGATTTCTTTCTTCATTCTTCTGTAGTTTTCTGAGTATAGGTCTTTTCCCTCCTTAGTTAAGTTTATTCCTAGGTACTTTATTTTTCTTGTTCCTATGGTAAGTGGGATTTGTTTTTTCGCTTCTATTTCTGTTGTTTCATTATTGGTAGACAAAAATGCTTTTGATTTCTGGATATTGATTTTATACCCAGCTATTTTGCTAAATTTGCTTATTAGGTTAAGTTTTTGGTGGAACCCATCGGGTTTTGTATGTACCCTATCATATCATCTGCAAATAATGATAATTTGACTTCCTCCTTTCCAATTTGGATACCTTTGATTCCTTTTTCTTCTCGGTACTCAGATTATTTTGAGCTAAAGGTAACAGAGACCCTGTGGGCTCAAGAGAAATTTTCCCATAAAAAGAGCTATCACCAGAGCCCTACCTGGTGTGGTTCAGTGGATTGAGTACCAGCCTGCAAACCAAAGGGTTGCTGGTTTGATTCCCAGTCAGGACACAGGTCCCCAGTTGGGGGAGAGACAACCATACATTGGTGTTTCTCTCCCTCTCTTTTTTCTTTTTTTAAAGATTTTATTCATTATATTTTAGAGAGAAGGGCAGGGAGGGAGGAAGAAAGGGCGAGGATCATCAATGTATGGTTGCCCTTCACCTGCCTCCAGCTAAGGACCTGGGTGGAGACCAGGCTTATAACCTGGTTATGTGCCCTGGCTGGGAATCAAACCAGCGACCTTTGGGTTCGCAGGCCAGTGCCCTTCCATCGAGCTACCAGCCAAGGCTCCTCCTCTTTCTTGCTTCTCCTTCTGACACCCCTATGGTTCAGATGTTGACTCCTTTGGAGATGTCCTAAAATCTTCTTAAACTTTCCTCATTTTTTTAAAAATCCTTATTTCTTCATTTTGTTCTGGTTGAATGTTTATTTCTTCTTTGTGTTTTAAACAGTTTATTTCAATGCCAACTTCCTTCCTATCACTGTTGGTTCCATGTACATTTTTCTTTATTTCACTTTGTATAACCTTCACTTCTTCTTTTATCTTGTGGTCATACTCAATCATTTCTCTGAGCATCCTAATTACCAGTGTTTTGAACTCTGCATTTGGCAGACTGATATCTCCTTTTCATTTAGTTCTTTTCCTGGAGTTTTCATTTGTTTTCTCATTTGGGGCACACATCCCTCAAACATCTGTTCTTCTTACCCTCCTCCTGCAATGACCCTTTGAAGCCTTGAGGCATCTTGTGACATAATCTTTAGCTCAGAATGCCATATATACTCATTTTAACTTTCTACCCCTGAATCTCCCATGTAGATGGGGCCTCTCACCTGTGTATGTGGGGTTCCCATGCATATGTATATATGAAATTTGGTTATTTTCCTTGTTAATGTGTCTTATATAAATTTAATCACCAGACCAGGAAAAAAGAACATTGAGGCTAGAGGAAAGTTTCTTCCTTTTCCCTAGTACTTAGTTATGCTGCATTTATCTATAGGACAAAGCACTCACAGAAAGTATTCTTCTGTTCATTGGATTTTCTTCTAGCCTGGGTTCTTTTTCCATCTTTTTAATGCAACAGTCCAATTATTACAATTACTATAATGGCTGACATAATTTTTAACATAATTTCTTTTCATTTTGCTCATATCTAATCTGGAAAGTTATCTCTAGATCTGTGATTAGCTTAGCTTTCATTTGTAGAGCTTCCAAGGAAAGTAAAGTTTTGTTGTACGCATTCCATTAGTTTTTAGGGATAGAAGAGTGTGAGGTTGTGATACTATATATTTTGGAGAAGATCCAAGATGGAAGCATAGATAGGCACCCATCTCCCTCCACAACCAAAAATAATACATCTACCTCAAAACTAGAAACAACCTGAAATTACAGAATATCAAACTGCACAGAAGTCCAACAAACAAAAGACAGAAAGAAGAAGTAATCATCCGGACAGGTAAGAGGGGTGAAGCATGGACACAGAGGAAGCAGTTTGGCTAGTGGATTGCTGATGTGGATAGATGGTGGTGCAGCAGCTGTGGCGGGAGAGTGGCAGGGGTTGGCCGGTGAAAAGAGCAGTCATAGTAAGGATACCTGTTGAATGCTCCCAGTACCAGACCAGATCACATGGCTTACAGTTCCAGCGCCTAGGGAGAAAATAAAGCCACATTGATTCTTCTGACCATGAAAACCAGTGGGGGTTGTGATGGAGAAAGGAACTATTGGTCTCACAAAAGAGTCCATTTGTTTAGAGGCCCCACAGTCCTAAAACATCCACAGACCCACTCACCCTGGGAAACATGGGTAGGGTAATAACTAGAGAGGAACTAGTCCCATACAGGAAGTGGGAGAAGTGCCCAGAAAATGAGTAAGTGCTGACCAAGCAGGATGTTTTCCTCTCAGACCTTTCCTTACATACAGCACCACAATGTGGTAAAACTGGTTGCCCAGCACCAGCAATACCCAAGGCTCTGCCCCTTATAATGGAACAGGTGTGACATATCTACCTAAGAAACAGGCACACAGGAGCCTGTCAAGATGCAGAGACAGAGAAATATGACTCAAAAAAGGGAACAAATCAGGTCCTAGTGGCCAAACTAAGCAACAAAGAAATAGCCAGCCTGACAGATGAACAGATTGCCAGCCTGACAGATGCACAGTTAAAAATGCTAGTAATAAAGATGCTCACAGACCTGACAGTTGTACTTAAATATGGTAAACACATGAGGGAAAAAGTGAAGGCGAGGTCAAGTGAAACCAAGGAAAATACACACAAAACCAATGGTGAAGGGAAGGAAAACAGGGTTCAAATCAACGATTTGAAACATAAGGGAAAAGTAGTCAATCAGCATAGAAAGTGGGAACAAGAATTGAAAAAATAACGAGGAGAGGCTTAGGAACTTCTGGGACAACTTTAAGTGTGCCAACATATGAATTATAGGGATGCTGGAAGGAGAAGAGGAAGAGCAAGAAATTGAAAACTTATGTGAAAGTAATGAAGGAAAACTTCCCTAATTTGGTGAAGGAAATAGACATATAAGTCCAGGAGAGTCCCAAACAAGCTAGACCAAAGAGGACCACACCAAGACACATAATTAAAATGCCAAAGGTTAAATATAAAGAGAGAATCTTAAAAGCAGCAACAGAAGACACTTACCTAACAAAGGGCTTCCTATAAGACTATCAGCTGATTTCTCAAAAGAAACTTTGTAAGCAATAAGGGACTGACTGGCAAGAAGATTCAAAGTGTTGAAAAGCAAGGACCTACAACCAAGATTACTCTATCCAGCAAAGCTATCATTTAGAATGGAAGGGCAGATAAAGTGTTTCCCAGACAAGGTAAAGTTGAAGGATTTCATCATCACCAAGCCATTATTATATGAAATGTTAAAGGGACTTATTTAAGAAAAAGAGGATCAAAACTATGAACACTAAAAAGATAATAAACTCACATAACATATCAACAACATAACTTAAAAAATAAAAATAAAAACAAGCTAAGCAAACAACCAGAACAGGACCAGAATCATAGATATGGGGATCATTTGGAGTGTTATCAGTTGGGAGAGGGAAAAGGGGAAACAGGGAAATGGTGCAGGGATTAGGAAACATAATTGGTGGGTGCAAGATAGACAGGGAGAAGTTAAAATAATAGTGGAAAAGGTGAAATCAAAGAAGTTGCATGCACAACTCACAGACAGCAGGAGGGAATGGGGTGGGGCTTGGGTGGAGGGGAGCAAAGGGGAAAAGAGTTTAGGACAACTGTAATAGCATAATCAATAAAATAAAAAATAAAAAAAGAAGAAATATTTATTTTGGCCCTGGATGATATGGCTTAATTGGTTGGAATGTTGTCCTATAACCTGTAACCAAAGGGTTACAGGCTTAATTTCTGGTAAAGGTGTATACCTAAGTTGGTTGTTCCATCCCTAGTCTGGGTGAGAATGGGAGGCTATCACTCAATATTTCTTTCTCATATCATATCTCCCTTCCTCTCTCTCTCTCTAAAAGCAATGGAAATTGTCCTTGGATGAAGAATAAAAACCTTAAAAAGAGAAATATTTATTTTGATATTTGGCCAGGGTTCCTGTTGTAGAGCTCCCAAATGCCTTGTAGTTTCCTAAGTAATAAGATATGATCATTATTTGTTATATTTGGGTTTTTTCCCAAGCTTCTGAAATAGCTGCAGACTATTAAATGTGACAGTGTTTTGCCATTCCTAACAAATTTATTTCAACTCCACTTGATTTTATGTTAGTGAGGTGACTTTTGGAAAACCCCTAAGGATAGGAGTTCTGGTTGCCTTGGAATTCAACCAGGTGATTAGAAGATTGGAACTTTTAGCCTCTCCCTTAACCTCCAGGGAGAAGAGGGTTTGGAGAACACCAATGGCCAATGATTTAATCATGGGTATAAAATGAAACCTCTATAAAAAAGCCTGAAAGAGAAGCTTCCATATTTGAAGTACATTGAGGTATAAGGAGGGTGGAATTCCTCAAAGTTCTGCTTCCCTCATAACTTGTCCTGTGCATCTCTTCTGTAAGGCTGAACCTGAGTTGTACCTTTTTATAATAACCCATACTTTAGTAAACAAACTGTTTTCCTGAGTTCTGTGAACCACTCTAGCAAGTCATTCATTGAACCTAAGGAAAGTGTGGCGGGAACCCTAGGTTTATACCCAGTTGGTCAGATCACAGGTGACAACCTGGACTTGCAATTGACATCTGAAGTGAGGGAAGTGGGACAGTATTGTTGGAGTGAGCTCTTACTTAACATGTGGTCTGAACTCCCAAGCTGATAGTGTCAGAATTGCTTGGTATAGAGCATCTACACTTCTGGTGTCAGAGGTGTTAGTAAAGAAATACTGCTTTCTTCCATATATTTGGTGTCCAGAAAGTCAGAGAATTGGTTGGTGGTGTGAGGAAACATTCCAGAGAGCACATGTATAATTTGGTTTTATTTATTTATTTTTTAAAGAGTTTATTTATTATTTTCAGAGAGAGGGGAAGGGAGAGAGAAAGAGAGAGATCAGTGTATGGTTGCCTTTCACCTGCCTCCAGCCACAGACCTGGCTGGAGACCTGGCTTGCAACCCAGTTATGTGCCCTGGCTGGGAATCGAACCAGTGACTTTTGGGTTTGCAAGCTGGCTCCTTATCCACTGCAGTTTCCCTTCCCAGGGTAAAAAGATCTGACAGTGGCTTTCATCCAGCCCACAAGGCTGTACCCTCAGCAGCAGCCTGCTTTGTGTTTGAACCATGGATAGCCACCTGCCATTCTTTAATAGTAAGCTATGCACCTTATATGAACCTAAACATGCTCTTCCACCTGTAGCATTCAAAACTAAAGGTACCCCCCTAAATTACTCTCATAACCCATTTTAGCAAAGGTTCTTCAGGAAGCTAATGATTGTAATTCATTGCTACACTATATTCCCTGCTTTCAGTAATTTCTTGATTTTGCCCTCCTCCACATAGACTACCTCACTGGTGACCAGAGGTCTTAGAGGTATTCTCTGTTGTCCCCACATAATTATTCCCTTTATGAGAGTTTTGAGGCTACCGACGTAAACTCAGAGCAATGGAAGTCTGAGCTGGGTCTAAAATTAAGGTCTGGCCCAATGCTCTCTTTTAGTTTAATTTTTTAAAAAGATTTTATTTCATTATTTTTAGAAAGAAGGGAAGGGAGAGAGGCAGAGAGGGAGAGAGACATCAATGTATGGTTGCGTTTTACCTGCCTCCAGAGGGAGAGAGACATCAATGTGTGGTTGCCTTTCACCTGCCTCCAGCCACAGACCTGAATGGAGACCTGGCTTGCAACCTTGTTATGTGCCCTGGCTGGGGAATCGAACCTGCGACCTTTGGGTTCACAGGCCAGCGCCTTATCCACTGTGCTACCAGCCAGGGCTATCTATGATTTTGATCCTATTCTGGTTGTTTGTTTAGTTTGTTTTAGTTTTTATTTTTTTAGATTCTATCTGTAGATAGTTGATTTTGTTGTCATTTTAATGTTCATAGTTTTGATCTTTTTCTTTTTCTTATATACATCCCTTTAACATTTCATATAGTAAGGGCTTGGTGATGATGGTGGACTCCTTTAGTTTTACCTTGTCTGAGAAGCACTTTATCTGCCTTTCTTTTGCTGGATAGAGTTATCTTGGTTTTAGGTCCTTGCTTTTCATCACTCTGAATATTTCCTGCCAGTCCCTTCCTACCTGCCAAGTTTCTTTTGAGAAATCAGCTAACAGTTTTATAGGAACCCCTTTGTAGGTCACTTTCTTCTCTTGCTGCTTTTAAGATTCTTTCTTTATCTTTAACCGTTGGCATTTTAATTATGATGTGTCTTGATGTGGTCCTCCTTGGGTCTAGCTTGTTTGGGACTCTGTGCTTCCGAGGCTTTTATATCTATTTCCTTTGCCAAATTAGGGAAATTTTCCTACATTATTTTTTCACACAAGTTTTCAATTTCTTGCTCTTCCTCTTCTCTTTCTGGCACCCCATATGATTCAGATGTTGGCAAGTTTAAAGTCATCCCAGGGGTTTCTAAGCCTCTCCTCATTTTTTTAACTTCTTGTTTCCTCATTCTGTACATGACTGTTGATATTTCTTCTTTATGTTACCAATCATTGATATGAACCTCAGTTTCCTTCCCTTCACCATTGGTTTTGTATGGATTTTCCTTCATTTCACTTAGCATAGCCTTCACTTCTTTCTATCTGCGTTTACCGTATTTAAATACATCTGTCGAGTCTGTGAGCATATTTATCACCAGCATTTTGAACTCTACATCTACAAGGTTGCTCTCTCCTCATTAGTTCTCCCTCTGGAATCTTGATTTGTTTCCTTTTTTGGTGGTCATACTTCCTGTATGGAACCACACGAGCTGGGCAGTCTGGGCTGGTGCAGAGAGCACTCCCGAAGTGTCCTCACTTCTTTTTAATGTGTGATAGCCATTGTCCTACTGCAACTGCCATGGTGCCAAATTGTGCCCCCAAACTACAGCCTCTCCATTCCAGCCCCTCCTACCTGTCTGGATGAGTATTTCTTCTTTATCTGTTGGACTTCCATGATGCTTGATTTTCTGGAATTCTGGTTGTCTCTAGTTTTGATGTAGATGTATTCCTTCTTAGTTATGGAGGGAGATACAACATGTCTACCTACACCTCCATCTTAGCTCAAAATCCTAATTTCATTTTAGTTGGCACAGATCAAAATAGCCAAGAGATTGTATATCTCACCTTTGCTAACTGGTTTGCATTGCCTTATGCATCCAGTGGACCAGCTCCCACACCTCCACAGAAGATGAATCATCTCTAAATTCCAATGGTAACTTCTATCTTTAGTAACTGAGTGTAGCACAAAGACCATTCCATCTGTGGATGATGATGTGATCACCTAGGGACCAAAATCTCCTCAGCATTTACCTTTTCATCCTTTCTCTTCCCCAAACCATAAGGTTGCTTGATCCAGAGCTGTTTCAGCACATCCCACTTTTCTGACACTAACTAAAGATAAACCTTTTCTCCATTCACAACACTTCTGACACCAAATTTGTGAGTTTTTCCCCCTCACAATAACCAGTTCTCCAGCCCCCTGGATACTGGCTGGGTGTCCTACAGTTCAATCTAATTTTGACACTAGCTTCCAGGAGTTAACATAGACTCCACTTCAGACACCCACCACAAAACCCAGGCTTCTGGTACATCTCCCCAAGGTGGCTACAAATTGAGGGTTCCAATGACTCTCCTCATGCCTGATAAATTGTTGGAACAGGTCCCCAAACTCAGAGAAACATGAAGGATCCAGATGGATAGCCTGATGCAGAGCTACATAGGGCCAGATCAGGAAGGGTCCTGAGCACAGCGGTTCTGCTACCACAGGTTTGGGGTATGCCACTATCCCAGCATGTGGATGAGCTCTCATTAACCAATACAGAAGCTCTCAGAACCTCATTATTTAAGGTTTTTATGGAGGCTTCTTTATGTAAGTATGATTCCTCAAGTCATTGGCCATTGGTGATTAAGTCAACCTCTGGCTGCTCTCCTTTCCCTGAGAAGGGGTTTGGGGCTGAGCAGGTAGCAGTGTGAAGCTAAAAGTTCCAACCTTCAGGCCATATCTTGGTTTTTCTGATGACCAGCCCCAATCCTGAAGCTAGGGCCCTAGCTACCAGCCATCTCCTTAGCTAAAAAAAAAAAAATGAAAGAAAGATAAAAAGAGCATTCATCACTCTAGAGTCTAAGGATCTTTCTTAGAAGCTCTTGTGTAAATAATGTAACAAAAGATGCACCAATCTCCTCTATCACTCAGGAAATTACAAGGATTTGAGGAGCTCTATGTCAGGAACTGGAGGCAAAGACCAAAGTATTTCTTAATTATGTCACAAATGTATTTACAAAATTCTTAAAATTGATTTGAGAGAGAGATTTGTTTTTCCCCTTATTTATTCATTCATTCATTGGTTGATTCTTGTATGTGTCCTGACCAGGAATCAAACCTGTAACTTTGGAGTATCAGGACAACCCTCTAACCAACTGAGCTACCCAGCCAGGGGTGATTATGTTTTTTGTTTGTTTGTTTATCTATCATTTTTGCACTTTTGAGAAAACTTAAATGTACCCCTCTAGGTGGACACAGCTCCATAAGCATAAATGATGCTGAGTATACATCATGTTTGTGCCTCAGAAAAAGAAGTGAGCAGAGGATGCTCCTGATTTCTAGCCCTACTAGCCCCTTAGCTGTAAACCCAAAACAGTGAGCACAACGTCTCTAAACTGTGGGGCTGAGGCAATCCCATTATCAGTGGCTGGCTGACTTAATCCCTACAGCCAGAAATGGTCTAGCTTCTCCCAAGTTAGGGTCACTTTTCCACTGCCTTCCAGTAAGTGTCTTTCTCCTTATAGAACAAAAGGAATAAAAACACTCATCACTAGGTCCTGCCAGACCACAATTTCCTCATGACTTCTTTTAGCAGCAGGTTCAAGGACTACTGTCAAAATGACCCTGAGAGCCCCTAAATTCTGACTACAAAGCCAGAAACAGTCCAAAACAGGATTACCAGTATCAAGTATGGAAACTTACCTATGGATTCTCAAATCCCAGACCAGAAATAGAACTGATTCATAAAATCAAGTACTATAATTCCAGGGGATTATTTCAACAGCCATTAATAGATGCTATGTGAGGAAAGGATTATTTGATTAAATACTGTTAAGCTCTAAGTTCAACAAAGTTAATGGTTCTTGTTTTTATGGTAATAACTTTATTTTTCAAAATATATTTTTATTATTGTTGTATTATATTCACCTCATTTTTTCCCCCTCTGCTCTTCTCTTCCCACCCTCCTTATTTCCCCAGCCCCCACAGTCAATTTCACGTGTTGTTTGTGTCCACGGGTCATCAATGCTAGTTCCTTGACTAAACTGTTCCGCTTCCTTGCCTTATTCTGTCCATCCCCCCACCCTCTCCCCTCTACACATTGAAAGTGTGTTCCCTGAGCCCTGGCTGGTAGCACAGTGGATCAGGTGCCAGCCTGCAAACCCAAAGGTTGGTGGTTCAATTTCCCAGCCAGGGCACATAACCAGGTTGCGAGCCAGGTCTCCAGCCAGTTCCTTGGCGGAGGCAGGTGAAAGGCAACCATACATTGATGTTTCTCTCCCTCTCTCTGCCTTTCTCCCTTCCTCTCTCTCTGGAAATAATAAATTAAAATTCTTAAAAAAAAAAAAAAAAGTGTGTTCCCTGTATTCATGTCTCTGGTTCTGTTTTGTTTGTTTGATCATCAGTCTCCTGTATTAAGTGGAACATGTGGTATTTAATTTTTGCTGCCTGGCTTATCTCACTAAGCATGATTCTCTCCGGTTCCATCCATGCTATGGCGAATGGTAGTTCTCTCTTTCTGGTGCATAGAACGCCATTGTATAAATGTACCAAAGTTTTTTGGTCCATTCATCCACTGATGGGCACTTAGGTAGTTTCTAGCACTTAACTATTGTAAATAGAGCTGCTATGAACATAGTGTTGCATAGTTTCTTCTGAATTGGTGTTTCAGGATTCTTTGGGTATAATCCCAGCAGTGGAATCACTGGGTCATAAGGCAGTTCTATTCTTAGTTTTTTGAGGAAATTCCATACTGTTTTCCATAGTGGCTGCACCAGTCTATATTTCCACCAGCAGTGCATCAGGGTTCCCTTTTCTGCACATCTGTGCCAGCACTTGTTTGATGATTTGTTGATGATGGCCATTCTGACAGGTGTGAGATGATATCTCATTGTAGTTTTAATTTGCATCTCTTTGATGGCTAGTGATATTGAGCATTCTTTCATGTACCTGTGGGCCCTTTGTAGGTCTTCCTTGGAAAAGTGTCTGTTCAGGTCCTTTGCCCATTTTTAATTAATTAATTAGTTAATTAATTAATTATTTCCAGAGAGAGAGGAAGGGAGAGAGGCAGAGGGGGAGAGAGACACCTATGTATGGTTGACTTTCACCTGCCTCCAGCCACAGACCTGCCTGGAGACCTGGCTTGCAACCTGGTTTTGCGCCCTGGCTGGGGAATTGAACCAGAGACCTTTGGATTTGATGGCCAGTGCTTTATCCACTGAGCTATCTATCTGCCAGGGCCCCTTTGCCCGTTTTTTAATTGGGTTGTTTGTTTTCCTGGTGTTGAGTCATATTAGTTCTTTATAAATTTTGGAGATCAAACCATTGTCTGAGGTGTCATTGGCAAATGTTTTCCCATATGGTTGGTTCCCTTTTTATTTTCTCAATGTTTTCTTTGGCTGGGCAGAAACTTTTTAGTTTGATATAGTCCCATTTGTTTATTTGATACTTTATTTTCCTTGCCTTGGGAGATATTTTGTGAAAATTTTGCTGCGTGGGATATCTGGAATTTTTTTGCCTATGTTTTCCTCCAAGGCTTTTATGGTCTGCTGATGTTTAAGTCTTTTATCCATCTTGAGTTTACACTGATGTATGGTGTAAGTTCATGGTCTAGTTTCATTTATTTGCATGTGCCTGTCCAGTTGTCCCAACACCACTTGTTGAAGAGGCTATTTGCATTCAATTTTATGTTCCATCACTCTTTGTTGAATATTAGTTGCCCATAGAGTCCTGGGTTTATTCTGGGCTCTCTATTCTGTTCCATTGATCTGTTTGTCTGTTCTTGTGCCAGTACTAGACTGTTTTGGTTACTATGGCTTTGTAATATAGCTTGATATCTGGTATTGTGACTCTTCCTACTTCGTTCTTCTTTCTCAGGATTGCTGTAGCTATTCGGGGTCATTTTTGACTCCATATGAATTTTTTAAGTGTTTGTTCTAATTCTATGAAATATAATGTTGGTATTTTAATAGGGATTACATTGAATCTGTAGATGGCTTTGGGCAGTATGAACATTTTAATGATGTTAATTCTTTCCAACCATGAACATGGTATGTGCTTCCATTTATTTGTATCTTCCTTAATTTCTTTCTTCAGTGTTCCGTAGTTTTCTGAGTACAAGTCCTTTTCTTCCTTGGTTAAGTTTATTCCTAAGTACTTTATTTTTCTTGTTGCTATGGTAAATGGGATTTGTTTACTAGCTTCTAGTTCTGATGTTTCATTATTGATGTATAAAAATGCCTTCAATTTCTGGATATTGACATTGTATTCAGCTATTTTGCCAAATTCAGTTATTAGGTTGTGTAGTTTTTTAGTGGAGTGTATAGGGTTTTCTATGTACACTATCATGTCATCTACAGATAATGACAGTTTCACTTCCTCCTTTCCAATTTGGATGCCTTTGATTCCTTTTTCTTATCTGATTGCCGTGGCTAGAACTTCCAAGACTCGGTTGAATAGAAGTGGAGAGTGTGGACACCATGGTCTTGTTCCTGATCTTAAAGGAAAGGCTTTCAGTTTTTGCCCGTTGAGTATGATGTTAGCTTCAGGTTTATGGTTTATGGCCTTTATTATGTTGAGTTATGCTCCCTCTATTTCCATCTTGTTGAGAGTTTTTTTTTTTTTTTTTTTTTTTTTTTTTTTTTTTTTTTTTTTTTTTTTTTTTTTTTTTTTTTTTTTTTTTTTTTTTATCATAACAGGGTGTTGTACTTTATCAAATGCTTTTTTGGCATCTATTGATATGATCATATGGTTTTTGTTTTTCATTTTGTTTATGTGGTGTATCACATTTATTGATTTGCAAATATTGAACCATCCTTGCATCCCTGGGATGAATCCCACTTGGTCATGGTGTATAACTTTTTAAATATATTGTTGGATCCAGTTTGCAAATAGTTTGTTGAGAACTTTCGCATCTAAGTTCATCAGAGATATTGGCCTGTAGTTATCTTTCTTTGTTGGGTCTTGACCTGGTTTGGGGATTAGAATAATACTGGTCTCATAAAAAGAGTTTTGGGAGCCTTCACTCTTCTTGGATTTTTTTGGAATAGTTTGAGGATGATAGGAGTTAGTTCTTCCCTAAATGTTTGGTAAAATTCATCTGTGTAGCCATCTGGCCCAGGACTCTTGTGTGCTGGCAGTTTTTTGATTACTTCTTCAATTTCAGTAGGTGTTATCAGTCTATTCAGGCTTTCTACTTCTTGATTGAGTTTTGGTAGATTATACGTTTCCAGAAATGTGTCCGTTTAACCCAGGTTATCAAATTTCTTGTCATATAGTTGTATGTAACAATTTCTTACAATCCTTCGTATTTCTGTGGTATCTATTGCGACTTCTCCTCTGTCGTTTCTGATTTTGTTTATTTGGGTCCTTTCTCTTTTTTTCTTGATGACTATAGTTAATGGTTTGTCAATTTTGTTGATCTTTTCAAAGAACCACCTCCTGGATTTGTTGATTCTTTGAATTGTGCTTTTGGTCTCTATGTTGTTTTTATTTTGCTCTGATTTTGGTAATTTCCTTCCTTCCGCTTGCTCTGGGTTTTGTTGTTGCTGTTCTAGTTCTTGAAGTTTCATGGTTAGGTTGTTTGTATGAGTTTCTTCTAGTCTTTTTAGATCGGCCTGTATTGCTATGAATTTCCCCCTAAGGACCACCATAGGTTTGGGGGTGTTGTGAATTCATTTTCATTTGTTTCCAGGTACTTTCTGATTTCTTCTTTGATCCAATTATTAGCCCATTCCTTACATAATAGCATGTTATTCAGTCTCCATGAATTGTATTGTTTTTGGATTTTTGCCTTGAGATTGGTTTCTAGTTTCAAGCCATTGTGATCTGAGAAGATGTTTGGTATGTTTTCAATTCTCTTGATTTTGTGGAGGCTTGTTTTGTGTCCTACCACATGGTCTATTTTTGAGCATGTTCCATGTGCATTAGAGAAGAATGTGTATTTCCCTTCTTTGGGGTGAAAAGTCCTGTATATGTCAGTTAAGTCCATTTCATCTAGAGTGTTGTTCAATGCTACAATATCCTTGTTTTTTTTTTTTTTTTTTTTTTTGCTTGGAAGATCTGTCCATTGTTGATAATGGGGTATTGAAATTCCCTACTATTAGTGTGTTACTGTCTATTATCCTTCTTGAAGTCCTCCAAGATTTTCCTTACGTATTTGGGTGTTCCTAGGTTGGGTGCATATATATTTATAAGAGTTATGTTTTCTTGATGGACTGTTCCCTTAAGTATTATGAAATGCCCTTCTGTGTCTCTTTTTATGGCCTTCACTGTGAAATCTGTTTTGTCTGATAATAAGTATTGCTACCCTGGCCTTTTTTTTTTTTTTCATGTCCATTTGCTTGAAATATATTTTTCTATCCCTTCACGGTCAGCCTGTGTCCATCTTTTGTTCTGAGGTGGGTCTCTTTTAGACAGCATATATGTGGGTCATGTTTTCTTATCCATTCAACTACACTATGTCTTTTTATTGATGCGTTTAATCTGTTTACATTTAAGGTTATTGAGAGGTACTGCTTCATTGACATTTCCCCCACTTTGCTCCTGTATTTCTCTCTAACAAAGTTAATGGTTCTTTACTGCAGAATTACTCAGAGCCCTTCTTCTGCCAATACATGTAGATGGAATTTCCAAGAAGGGATAGGATATGTTCTGTTTCCCAAACTCATTTGATCATAGGAACTATTTGGCACAGATAATGTCCATGGAGAACATTTTGGGCAATATTAAGGCACCACTGGAGATAAAGCAGGACTCTGCCTGTAGATGACACTAAAGGCTCCAATTCCCAGCTAGGACTTGGAAAATGAGGATGGCCATTACATTGCTTATTTCTCACCATATCATTATTCATCACCTGATCATTTCTTAAAATAGTTTATCTTTTTCTTTAAAAATTTGTAATTATTTACTTTTAGAAAGAAGGGAAGGGAGGGAGACCGAGAGGGAGAGAAACATCAATCAGTTGCCTTTTGCACACCCCCAACCAGAGACCTGCCCACAACTCAGATATGTGCCTCTTGGTTGGCAAACTGGCCCTCAATCCATTGAACTACCCAGCCAGGGCTAGACTTTAATTTTTAAAGTAGTTCTAGGTTCACAGCAAAATTGAAGGAAAGGTACAGATTTCTCATACATCCTCTACTCCCACACATGCATAGCCACCCCCATTATTAACATCTCCTATAGGAATGGTACATTTGCGACAATTGGTGAACCTAAACTGACAACTGATACAACATAATTTACATTAGAATTCACAGTTTGTATTTCCTATGGGTTTGGCCAAATGTACACTGAATGGCATGCATTTGTCACCAACTGATCACATTTTTATAGATCTTTGTTTTTTAAAAAGTTTTATTGTTGTTCAATTATAATCATCCCAATTTTTCCAGTTATTTCCTGCCCTGCCCCACCCCCTTCTTCCACAGCCAATGCCCCACCCTGTTGTCCATGTCCATGGTCCTTTACACTTGTTCCTTAACTAGATTTTATTTCATTCTCTAATAGCTCTATTTCCCTACTGCTAAGATCTAAAATGTCATCTTGAAAGGAACATTAATGGTCCAATGCTTCAAAAAGTAGGTTTAGCAAAAGCTGCCTGTTTTTGTAAATAAAGTATATATTTTTAATACAGCCACACTCTTTCATTACATATTGTCTAGAATGCTTTTATGCATCTGTAGAGCTGAGTGGTTGTGTTACAGGTAAGTTTGGGTTCTTGTCTCTTGATGTAGAATTTAGACTAGGGACTCTGATAAAAGCAAAGGCAGATTTACTGAGGCTCTGCAGAGGCGGAGAACACTGAGATAGGGTATCAGGTTCTGTGAGCTTGGTAAATGTGGGGCTTAGGTGTTTTTATGGCTTAGAACATGGAAGTTGCAGGGGTTAATCAATCAGAGAGCAAATTAGCAGGCTTTTCTTTCTTTGGAACACAGATATCTGGTTATGCAAATACTGATGTTGGACTACATGTCAGCAAAGTGAAGTTCTGAGATTGTGCAAGACTTATGGGATGCAGGGAGGAACTTTCCCAACCAATTGAATTTGTGTGGCTTGACTTTAGATCTGAAGAACAAACTTAAGTCAGGGTAGTTCCTGGGCCAGTTTTATAGTTACCTATTGATAAACTGCCATAGTTCTGGCAGGTCTTAACTCCATGGAGCAACTTGTTCTGGTAGGACCTGACTCAATGAAGCAATCTTGGGGAACATTTATTCTATTTGTTTCAGTTGTAGTAGAGACTGTAGTGCCCCCCAAATCTGGCATTTTATAGAAGTAGTTTGCTGGCCATTATTTAAGAGAAATGGAAAGTAATGTTAGTTCAGTATTCAACATATTACATATGTCTTTTTCACTTCCTGGGTCTGCCCTCAGTGATATCAGATTGTGTTCCAGTCTGGGACTACGCAGCCTGTTCAAGACTACCAGAGATCCACTCTTTGTCTCCTTCAGTTCTTACTCTAATCAAACTATGACCAGCCATCAGGCTTAAGCACTGCTGGGCAGGGAAGATTAATTGCTGTGGGTGGAGCTATTGCTTGCCCTCAGGCTGTCACCCCTTGGAGATGATCTGCCTGCAATATGGGAGGATGAGTCAGCATTGGAACCAAAGTGGCTGCTCCCTCAGTTCGCTCCTTAAAGCCACCACCCCAAACTCTCAAGGGTCTCTTGTCCACTCTTCCCTCCCTCTGCTGGAACCAAGGTAAGTGGGTGCCAATGTATTTTTGCCTGTGATCCCTTTAAGAACGGTGTCTCCGGCCATCTCTCCCAGGCTGACAAAAACAAACAAAATATGGGGCTTTTTGCTTTTCACAGCTGGATGCTGTTTTACTCTCAGCTGTTGCTGTAGGCTGGGAAACCCAGCTGGGGCTTTAGACCTCACCCTTCCCAGTGGGAACCCCAGGGAGCTGAGATGTTTCCACCCATGGGAGCCCAGCCAGAGATCTTGTGTCTCCGCATTTCCTACCAGTCACTTTGTGATAAAGTGGCCTCTTCTGTCTGGTTATAAGGCTTCTCTCCAGCTTTTGTTCAGTTGGTTATTCTAGATGATTTCTCCATATTTAAGTTGTAATGCCAGATTGGTCCTGGGAGGAGGTTAGTATACCTTCCTTTTACTCTTCTGCCATCTTGGAGTCTCCATGTATGTTTTTCAAATTCACATTTCTCCCTGGTCAGGTAGTTTAGTTGGTTAGAGCATCATCCCCATATTGCAAGTTGTAGGTTTGATCCCCACTCAGGGGTATGGGTATGATACTCTAACCATCTGAGCTACTCAGACAGGGCTTAAAATTTTAGTTTGTCTTAAGTCTGTGATTCATACGGGGTTAATTTTTGTATATAGTGTAAGATTTTATTTCACAGATGGCTTCCCAAATGTTCTGGCACCATTTGTTGAATAGATTATTTTCTCCCTAGAAGTGCCTTGGCATCTTTTTTGAAAATTCATTGACTCTATTTCTGGACTCTCTGTTTCATTGATGTCTTTGTGCCAATACCTTATAATAAACTCAACGTGTCATTGGCATCTTTGCCTGGATCACCAACAGTCTACCCTCCCCAGCTGCAGATGACGACCCTTCCAATACACTCTCAAAACCAGAGCTTAAGTAATTTTTCTTCAGTGCAAATTCATCAGTCCCTATTGCCCATGAGATAAAATATAAATTCTATAACCTGGTCTTTCAATTCTAGTTTCATCTTTTGACTTTTTACCACTCCCATGCCCAAATTCAAGACTACATAATGTTCTCTTCTCACCCCAGGGTTTTGTACTTGCTGTGTGCCCGTATCTTCCCTCTCTCATTGTCTGGCAAATACTTCTGGAATTCTTCCCTGAACCCCTTCGATGGTTCATGCCTTGAGGCTCACTCTGAATTCTGTGATTACCCCTTCACACCAAGTGTCACACTATTTCCATTACTAATTTGTCTTCCTTGCTAGGCCTTAAGCTCCTTGAGACCCAGCAGGCACTCAGCATTTGAGTGCATATAAACAAGATTGGTTCTTGTTCTTTAGAAGCTCCCTACAGGGTGGCATGCAGGGCAGTAAACTACATCAGATCATGTCCCTCCCCACCCCCACCTCCAATGCTACCTAGGTTTATTGTTTCTGCTGGTTCTTTATCATGGTGCCGTTCTCTTAAAAAGGGCAACTGTTGTATACTGGTCACTGTATTGAAATAAACCACTTGTAGAGATAATCTGAGGTCTAGAAGAGAATAGTATCCTTCAGATAGGACATTCATTTGCATCTGGCCACCTCCTGAGGACAGTCCCAGTTAGGGACCTCACCTTAATCCAACTCTAAAGTTCGACTCCCCTGAAACAATCCAAGATATAAGTCTGATTAGTAAGGCTCTTTAGGATAGGACTCTGAAATTCTAGCTTTAAGCCCTGGCTGGTGGCACAGTGGGTAAGTGCTGGCCTGTGAAACCAAAGGTTGCTGGTTCAATTCCCCAGCCAGGGCATATAACCAGGTTGCAAGCCAGGTCTGTAGCTGGAGGCAGGTGAAAGGCAACCATACATTGGTGGTGAGGTATTGGCAAAGGCTCAGACTCATCTTTGGGTACAGCCAGGGCAACCTTCCCTGTGATATTGCCCACCCAGTGGCTATTAATTTCCTCCCTGTTGCCAAATGTTCTGAGGACCAAAGGAACATTGACTGCTAGGCTCATCTCTGCCAAAGGGAAACTAAAGCTCAATTTCAATGTTACCCTGACTCACAGGTCCTACATCATGTGGCCCTGGTTTCTGCTCCCCTAATGGCTCACTCTGAACCAGCAACATCATCCTCCAGGGATGAACTTTACACAAGATCTACCCTAAGAGTATGGTGCTTGACCTTTGAACTTGCTGAACACTCATTTACAAAGTTAAAATTTTTGAGTCCCCCTAGTTTTTGCAAACAACTCATTTCTGTGATGAGAAACTTACATTTACCTGCATCTCTTAGGTCTCATCTATTTACACAGGCACTTCAAAGACATATGCTTTCGCTTGTCTGCCACCCTTAATATGAGAGGCGCTAAGTTCAGATGCTCTGGGGTTACATTCCAATAAAGTGCACATTGAAAATCTCCTAAGTAGAAAAATTGCACTTAATACAAGATAGGCTAGTCTACCTTAAACGTACACCTACGCTAGCCTACAGTTGGGCAAAAATCATCTCACTGCTGCTTCCTAGCATCATGAGAGAATATCATACTGCATATTGCAAGTCAAAATTCAAAGTTTGGTTTTACTGAGTGCTTATCACTTTCACACCACAAAGTAGAAAAAATTCAAAGCTGGGGACAGTCTGTACTTGTTTAATGTCCACTTTTAACCTTACTGAGTGCTAGGTTTACCTTTATGATCTCATGGCTCCCCCGATGTACTTAGTTTAAAGCAACTAAGTAGACAATAAATTTATCTCAGAGATAAGACAAGAATATAATAAACACCCTTTTTAAATGAAAGGCAAAACCCAATGAATTTAATTAAGAATAATGACTTAGTTAAGACAAATTTTTTCTACCTCTGGGACAGAAAGGTAGGGTGTGGGCCTAAAACGTTTCACACAGAAGGTGATTTAGATGTGTTTCAAAAATTGCTAGTGCCTAGGTTAAGTTCCTTTGAAAAAGCTAAGATAAAAAGACACATAAATCAAATTAATAAAAATAATTATTAAAAGCTTATATGATAGGACTATGAGCTATGCACATGCTGTGGATGCAAACACAATTTAGACATTGTTCCTATTGTTGAGTTCAGGATAGAAGACTGGTGGACGATGCAGAGGGAAGGACAAAGATTACCTTATAACTACACTTTAACTGGACGTTTCAGGTAGAAAAGCAGATGATGAATGATCTGGGGGCAGGGAAGAACATCAGCAAAGTATAGCTACTTGTACTTTCCTACTACTTAAGGAACAAGGTGTGTGGACAACTGAAGAGCAGCCTAGGAATACCACGACCAATGAGTGAAAATCCAAGGGGGCTGGAGACAAGGGAGAAATTTCAGAGATGTTTTAAAGACAGGCTCAACGGAAGTTAATGTCAGAACAAGTAAATAACAGTCAATTTCGTGTCTGGATAACAAGGATGGACAGAATATTATGACAGGGAAGATATTTTGGGGTGAGAATGGAGATCAAATATTTTAATGTTAAATTTGAGACCTTTTCCACAGGATACCCATATCAGGTTCTTGCCTGGTGACATGTGTCTACCCACATTAGGTCCTTGAAAACCAAGTACACAGAAGATATTTTCTACCTTAGTTCATTATTATTTTCCTTATTAAAGTATTTTCATACTCCACTGAACTGGAAAGGGCATGTGGGCACTCCCACTTATATATTTTTGCCTTAAGCAAACAAACAGAAATCTCAAAAGCAATTTAAAAGATTTAATGACAGGGATTACCAACAGGACAGATAAAGAACCTCTATGGGCCTTGGACATACTATCTAAGCACATAAAACCCTGTGTTATTTGCGTCTTCAATTCAGTTCATTTTTAATTTTGTTATGTGTTATGTTGGTATGAGAAGTACTAAGGAATACAGGAAGGGCTTCAACAGAAAGGCTTATCCGGAGAAGCTTAAACTAGTAAAGAAAACTTGTATGATCTATGACAGGTAGAAATTATTTTAAACATATTATAAATGAAGAGAGTAGCATCAAAGTACAAAGGAAAATGGATCTTGCATTGATCTAACCAGCTACTAATCTAGCTGCTTAGGGCTGCACAGTTTGTTGATAGAAGATAGTTTTATGGTAGGATGCTACCACAGTAAGGAGTGAGGTGCTCCTGGGGCAAGCTGATTCCCTGTGAAAAGAAAACTTAGAACTATCAGTACAGCATATTGAATTTCTTCCTGCTAGGAGTTAAGGTAAGGAGATGCTCCCTTCTGATGCTTACTTCCTTTTCTCTTCTCACAGCTTTAGGGGTCCCTCATTTAAGTTGGCTGATGGTTCTATTTTCAGGAAAGCATCCAGAAGTTCTGTACAGTGTATTCTTATTAATCATACAATTTGAGGTTCAATGACTCTTGACTCTGATAACTTGAAAGCATGTGCCATGTCTGTGTTTCCATTTTTTTCTGAAAATGTCCAGTCTTTAATCAGGACTTATTTAATTGAAGCACAAAGAAGCACTAGATATTCCAAGCTACACTACTCAGTAAAGGTGATCTGTGACACAAGCAGGTAGCTTGAGTGCCTACTTTTACACTTTGTCCTTGTGGTGAAAATGAACATGTTATTGTTTCCATAATCTTTTCTAGATCGGTCTTTTGTACAGAGAAACTACTATATAAAGAAACTTGTAGTTATTATCTTCAAAGAGGTTTAATATCTATTCAATTTAGTATTCAAGTCTACAAAAAAAAAATCAATGACAACTGCTTTATTATTAAAAGTTACTGAATTCCATGAAGCACACAATGTTAATTTATATTCAACTAACAAAAATCTGATACATGTATTTAAAAATATATAATATATAGGTTTTTATCTGTCTTTTAACACATTCTATTTAAAAAGCAATAGCTTTACATATTTTACAACTTGGATTTATAAAATATATACATCCACCCTATTCAAATCTTCAAGCACAAGCTTCCATTTTTATTAATAAAATGTACAATCTATATTTCTAAAATTGATAGGAAAATGGTACCAACTAAAAGCAAATCCATTTTGACTTACACATGCACTTAATTCTTGGCTACTAGATAATTCATTTAATAACTTATTTAAATAATTGGTTGGCATTTAGGTGAACAATCTGTTATTACTACAAAGAGACCTGTACTTTCAGGATGCCTGACCCAATGTACCAAATTCCTTACCAGTCTTGCTTCAGGCTTTATAACCAAAAATATTCCATGTACCAGGATATTAAGTGATGTCACATCAAACAAGCCAAAGTGCAGTATGTTTGAAACCATACTTCTGCCTTGGAAAAAACAGCTCAGAAGTATCAGAGCAACAAAATTTTCTCACAAATCTGACAATGTTCATGCCAAGAATCAAAACAAAAACTGTTTTCAATTTTCCTAGTCAAGTGCACACCACTTGTAAAGTTAGAGTTAATTAGGTATGCTACATATGCCAGCCTGTATTTTGGCATTCCTTCCACATATTCAAAATGACTTTGGATATTAATTTTTAACCAAAGTTTCATAAAAATATATCCTTGTAATCATTCTAAAAATTCATCCCCAAATATAAGTTCCAGTATTAACATTTTAGAATTAAAATCACAGTCAGTACCACAGAACCAGAACTTCAACTTGAGGGAGACAGATCTAGTTGGAAGGACATGTTTAAATTCTATGGGCCTCTAATGATAATGATAAATGAATACAGTTTATGCTCAGAAAGCAAGTCATACACAAATCATTAAAAGAGAGAGAGAGAGAGAGACCTAGAAACTTAAATGAAAATACACTTTTACCAAAATACCTAATTTAATTCCAGTGGGCAGTAATTAGTCTTTAGGAGAGTCACCATCCAAGAAGTAAACAAAATTCCCTCAATTTTAGTATTTAAGAACTAAATTACAGCTAACAGCTCATTTATCAAGCAATTATTCAACAAATTTAGCCATCTTCTGGTAAACTGAAATTACTTATCAGAAATTCTGTGTACTTCATTTGTAAGAAGTCTTTATTTTTAAAAAGTTCTTATGAGAGGTAGAAATTGTAATGATCTTTCTCTGGATTCTCTAACCTCAAGAAAAGGAAAGGAAAATGAAATAAAGGGACAAAGAAAGGAGGGAGGAAGGAAGGAAGGGAAAGAGAGAGGAAGGAAAACTTAGAAGTCAGAAATTATTGAAGACTGCCAAACTATATTATATTTGAGGAGACGGGGGAAAAAAGGAGTAAAAAACAAAAAACCTGATTGCTAAAATGACTGGAGCCAATTGGTGCAGATACCTTTTTCACAGAGCTCAACCATGCAAAGGTGTTAGCCAACTACTACTACAGCAGCTGATTTTGATAATAATGAACCCCTGGAAGAGAAACACATGGTTAAGCCTCAATTCTTTATAAAAACTTATTTGCACAATTATAAGTCTAAAGTATTCAGCTCAAATATGTACAAAAAAAAAAAAAAAAACTAAGTAAAAGTGAGATCGAGAAATATAAGCAGCAGTAACCATAAAGTCTTAGAACTAGTGACACTGAATTCTTTATTTAAAAGAAGTTAACACATAGTACCTCCTCTTCTATTTTTAGGAAGAAGCTTTAACAAGTTTTAAGTATCTCAATTCTCAAAAACAAGAGGCTTAAAAAAAAAAAGACTTGATTACCAAAAACAAGTAATGTGTGGTTACATACCATTTTCGTATCACTACTCATTTGTCAATTCATCTTTGATGCAATCTGGGAACAAACAAGCAGTCACTAGATACCTGTTTTAGAATCTGAAAAAATTATCCACCGCAGGAATCTAATAATATATGTGTGTGTTGTGTGTGTGTGTGTATATATATATCATATATATATAATACATATATATATCATATATTTAAATTTTCAGAAGGGAACTAAGTAATAAACTATTCTAGTTACTATTATACGAAATATCTGTATACCTAGTTAATAAGGATTCAGATCTTTCCCCAGGTGAACTGTATAGAAAAGCTATTTTTAGCATTTTTTCCCCCTGGGGGTTATAAAAAGCTTTATTTCCCTGCTAGCTAAAAGGAAGAATTTACACAAGTCCTTTAGAGGTGAATATTAAATTCCTTAAGGGAACATTCATAAAACTTAGTTTTAAAAATTTATGTTAAAAACAAAACCATTTCTCTTTAGAATCTCTGGTATTAATACCTACTTGACATAACAGTTTTTGGAAAGGGCACCAGGTTCCTGATCTAAGCATGCAAAATAAGGAACTGAATGTATTACTGTCTTAACAGAATTTGGCAAACCAGAAGAATGACCTTAAAATAAATAAATAAATAAATAAAAATAAGAAAGTACACATTGTCCAAATATGAAAGTAAAATTCTGCAGGCCCATGCCAGTAGACAGTGCCCACAGAGGGATGCAGGGAAAAGGGAAGTACATGTGTCTATGTACATTTTTCTTGGCATACTGGTTGTCCTTCAACGAAGTATCATAGAGAAATATTCATTTTATTATTATAAAGCCATTAATTGCCCTCTTAAGAGCAATGACTCAGGTAAACGTTCTATGTCTTTCAATATTGTTACTTACATTTGCAATTAACTTGTTAAAAATAAGTGCCATGGATTTTTCAATGATTTCTAAGTTCAGGGGAGAAATATATGTTATCTGACTGCAAATTATGAATGGTTGGTGTTTCTATATTTTAGAATATTTCATCTTAGTTTTTGCTCTTTAAACCATAAAATGTACTGAAATTTGGTTTTCCTTTGCTTCATTTTAATTTTTATGGTGTGTTTCTATGGAGAGAGGGAGGTATGTTAAAATACTGCTATTCATGTTTAAAAACTCAAATGAGGCTATATATGACCTATTAATCTATAGTATAGCACTGCTCATCTTTGACCTGGTATATTGATTCCTTTGGTGAATAAATGTCACAGGTCATTTTTTAACAAAAAGATTTTAGTAAGAGGATCAGCAGAATGAAGAGAAATACCCCCTCCACCACTCCTTAAAATGATCAAGTTCATCAGTAGTTTAGAGCAGTTATGTAAAATATGAAAAATACATAATTTACAGCTGCAATTTTCATATTAAAAGCAGTTAAAAACTAAGAGTAGTTCAAAGCATCCAAGAAAACATTTTTTGTTTTGGTTAAAGAGGCCAACAAATAGGACTGATAGAGACTACTTTGAGAACTTATATATGCATAGACAAGATAGAACAAAAATGTTTTCATTTTAAAAAGTGGTACTTGCTAACTAGAAGTATAAACAGTGTCCACAATTTGGTGGCTGGCTATAGTTTTAATTTTTTTCAAGTTACTTCTAAAGCAGACATATTTTTGAAGTCTACCCACCCCTGAGTTCAGCAATTATATTTTAGAGTGTAAAATTATATGCCCTTAATTAACAATATGTATGTACAAAGCTACAAAATGTCATCTATACATAGACTAAAAACAAATTTTAAAATTTTCTTTGCCAATTATTAATTAGATGGTTTTGCTGGGATACATTATTTCAAACCTTTCAGTCAAGTGGCCTTTATTTTGAAGCCCAAATCAATTGATAAATTCACTGCAGGGTATGTCAAAAAGAGTGCAACAATAGGCATTAGTAAAAATAACATTGTAGTAGAAACACATTTTGCCTATGTGAAAAGGTAATTTATAAAATACATTAATCACTTTTTTAAAAAAGAGAACCTAGTTGTAGTATCATTAACTTACATGTTACTGACAATTGGACCTTTCAACAATTTTTTTCTATAGAAAAATTTTAACTATCTGTAAGCAAAGCCTTTTAAATAAGAAAACAAAATAAAACCGATCTCTCCAAGAATAACTGTATGGCTGTGTGAGATAAGCAAACATACCATTCTATAGTGTACTTTTGCCTGATTTTTAAAATAAAAAATGTCCACACTCTTTTGTTAAAACATTAAGCCTCTGTCAAAAATGTATTTCTTATTTTAGGGTACAGAATTAGAGGACAAGATGATACAAGTAAAGAAAATTTACAAGAAAAAACTTGACAAAAGTTTTTCAATTAAAGTAACATTCAGACGAGTTAAAATGTAACAAAAGAAACAAAATTGCAAACAAAAATGTTTATGGATTTTCCAAACATAAATAAATGAAATAGTGTTTAGGCAGTAGGGCTCATGCTGATGGCTAGCAGGAAGTAACAAAGTATACTCTACTTGGAAAAATCATTAATGTACAAACAAGCCCAAATTATGGACTGTAACAATTTAATCATCACTGCCATTTTACTTTCAAAATAAAGTCTTGATTAAACCATTCATACTCTATATTGCTCATACCTTTACTTCAGAGACTGAGGAACTATATACAACAAATGAATTTATTTTCACCATAGGGATAACATTGTACCTCTCTGCCAATGTTACTTGAAAACCTTCCATGTCAGAACAATTTGACAGCAGATATAAACAATTCAATAAATACTCAATGATCTTTCACTACAGTCCTTTAAAGATGCATGTTAATTCATGCTATTAACCTTAGGATCACAGTGCATAGAATCCAAATAGAAATGAATTGGGGTGACTTTCAGAGTAATGTTGGATCCCTCACTTTATTGATAATCCCACTAGAACCATTAAGTTCATTTCATAGGCCCTATCATGCATTAATCACTGGGTGGCAGAAGTTAATGAAAACGTTTCCTGTTACAACATCCATTGCCGGCAATGAATGTCCCCAAACCGCCAAGGAAGTCATTGTTATTGCACAATACATGAGGACCTGAAACTTTCCCAAAAGCTTAAAAAAATAAAAATAAAAAATGGAATTATATTTGACATTTCCTGACACCTGCATTAATACTGTATGACTAATAAAAGCATGTCAGTTGCCTGGACTGAACCAGCGATCAACATGCGCCCAGAATGCACACGAGTAAAAATGCAGTAAAAGGAAGTAGTCTTCATTGCCTATAGGTCACTTCCAGTCAAAAGTTAAAGTTCAAAGACTGAATGATCAAAGTGCTCATTTTCTCAGTAGGACTATCTTCTGCTAGGAGGATGATAATAGTGGCATCAACACGTATCATCTTAAAGAAAAGGAGAAAAATATATAATTAAAAAAGTCAAACATACGTTAGTAATATCTGTTAGTCAAACATAAAAATAATCTCAGGTAGCAAGAACATGTTTTGCATGT
Organism: Noctilio leporinus; assembly: GCA_004026585.1. Classification (NCBI taxonomy): domain Eukaryota; kingdom Metazoa; phylum Chordata; class Mammalia; order Chiroptera; family Noctilionidae; genus Noctilio; species Noctilio leporinus. The sequence continues at coordinate 142,287 of PVIW01003252.1, read as the reverse complement.
CTAACTTGTCTCCCCCAATCCCTGCAATAAGAAAGTCCAATTTGTGTTCAATTATATAGTGACAAACCAAGTCCTATTCTTTCAGGGAAATGGTCGTTCACACAAATCTTAAATTGATGTATTATTAGTATGTTAGTTCTGTTTAAAATTGTAAATTAATATATGCCAGCACATTTTTAGATTTATCAGTCTTAGAGAATTCTTTTATGGGAAACAATTTAAAATGGTAATGATATAGGAAGTAAACCCCTGAGCAACGCTGTCATGCTATTTAACACAGAATACAAGTCCTGTCTTTAGTCTACTGAAGGAAATAACTTTACAAATTAGATGCAATCTCCAAATCAAATTGTTATTAATTTCTCTTCAGAAAATGTTTTTCATCAAGTACAGATAATGTGCAAAGGTCATTAAAATAATCCCACAGAATTATTTAGCAACACCTTCTGGTAGCCTCAATACGTATTTATGTAACATGTAGTAAAACCTTCTGGGTCCATACTTACTTTACAAAACTTATTTCACAAAGCATATATTAAGGATTTATTTTGAGAACTGGCTATTATTCAGAAAGAAGCTAGACTAGTAGCACCTACCCAAGAGTTGTTACAGCTCTTTAAAAGAGAAAATTCTAAAAGAATTCAAAATATTTTACAAACCATCCCATGTTCAGATCAATATATGGCTAACAGCATTCCCATTCATAAAGACTTAACAAGAACTAAAAACCAGCAAACTGATGTCTATGCTGGGAAAACTAGTGGAATAGTCTATGATACTACATCTTAAGGGTAACCTAAAGGGTGAAATAGAGAAGTTTTAAAAAATAAATCATATTTAAATCATTAGAATTTTTTAAGTAAGTAACAAATCTTTAAGAAAACAAGTGGATAGTTTATAGCATTTAAGTGTCGCATGAAACTGTTCTTAAATCACTGTGGAAATGAGAAGAACAAACTTGGGAATATTAATGAGTTCCTTAAAATATCATTTCTTCAGTACTATAACACAAGGGTCCTTGAAATCAACACTAAAACTAACCATACTTAAATGGCATTAAACTCTACCTAATATGTCAAATTACTGAGGATTAACTTTGGTATCATGTCACATGAGCATGTATACACTAGGAGACAGATAAAATTCAACTAAAACACAAAGTTACCCAGCAGTAAGCCTTTATCTCTAAAGACATGTCACCTTTGATAGGTGGTACCATAAATGTATCTTTAGCAGGTTGTTCATTCTGGAAGTTTTCCAGGACAGTAGGCTGTTGCAGAATGTGTTACAAACATCAAAATGATTGGGATATCCATGTAAAGCCAGCCATTCTCCCTATCAATTTTCATGTTGAGTCAGATGGTAAAAGAAATTAGTACAATACTACCTGCCTTGAATACTGTATCCTTGGAGAAGTAAACTCACTAAGTAAGTTCTGAAGATGGAGTTCAATTAAACATTACAAATTCATGATGGTTATACATACTCAAGAGCCTATGAGTAAATAAATTAAGCACAGAAACAGGTAGGAGTCAAAATTAAGGCCACCTTTTTTTCCTTAAAAAAAGGTGGCCTTCACTAAGAAGCCAAAAACGCATTCATTAGCAGAAAGAGTCTTCTGGCTAGATGAAAGGATTATTAGATACCAGAACTGGCTTACCAAAAAAAAAAAAAAAGTTGTTACTATAAATCCATCTTGAATCAAGACAAAAATAGGTTTAAAAAAGGTATTGAAAGAACTCAATGTATTTAACTTTCTGGCTAAAGTATTTGTGGCAAAATGATAACCAGGAAAAAAATTAATCTATCAACTATTAAAACTTTTTCTGAAACTGCTTCAAGCCCCTAATAAAATCATACCCTCAAATAGAATATGCAAATTACCAGTTCCAAAGAGGTGACACCTGCCATGGCTAACTTCACTGGGCTCTGGGAAAAGTGAGTGAGAGAGAACTGTATTAAAAGAAGGTTTAGTTTTTCCTAGAGTGTAAGAACCATCACATTATATTGGAAACCATCTCCCTGGATATTCCCAGGGACAAAAGAATAGAAGAAAAGGAACATAGTATAAGGTCAATAGATATAAAGTGGGATGCTACCTATAAGAAAGACAAAAATCAGTATTACCTGTTAGTTTTGTCTCTCAAAAGTTTAAGGAATTAAAGTTTTGCTTTAATGAACCAATTCAAGAAAGATTCTAGCATAGATAACAGGATTGTTGTAAAGGGCAAAAAACTGTTGAACTAAGTATGAAGGTTAGAACTCATGAATTTAGAAAATGGTTTTTTAACCCTAAAAGGCAGTACGAATAAAAAGGTTCAGCCCTGGCTGGTAGCACAGTGGATAAGGCGCCGGCCTGCGAACCCAAAGGTCACAGGTTCGATTCCCCAGCCAGGGCACATGGCCAGGTTGCAAACCAGGTCTCCAGTCAGGTCTGTGGCTGGAGGCAGGTGAAGCGGAGCCATACATTGATGTCTCTCTCTCTCTGCCTCTCTCCCTTTCTAAAAATAATGAAATAAAATCTTAAAAAAAAAAAAAAAAGGTTCACATCTAATGTAGATAAGGAAAAAAGGAGTTTGTTAATACTACTCTGAGACAATTTTATGTTCCTATCCCCTTATAATCCCAGAGGTAATGTTTTAACTAAATAAAACCAAAATGTGGTCTATAATTTTTCAGGAGATATTCCTCTACTCCTCCCCAAATTACAAATTCATCAATTTATGAATATAACATCTGAATATATAGGCTATTTCCTATAAGCCTAGTATTCTGGAGCCAATATTCATCAAGCAGTCTTAAGCTATTATTGTTCAATTCTATATCACCTTAAGAAAATGCTTCAGGAACCAGATCTGCACTCCCATTTGTGAAAAGCTGTAATTGATGAAAACTAAGTTGTAAATATTTAATATTTACATATTTACAACTTAATATTGGTTGGTCCCAGAAAATAGGTGGATATTATTAATGGATTCTAATTGGTTGCTATTTCATTGAAATAGTTTGATAATCATAAAAAAATTGTTTTTTAAGAACAATTACAGCCCTGGCTGGTGGGACAATGGATAAGGCAGTGGCCTGCAAACCCAAAGGTCGCTGGTTTGATTCCCAGCCAGGGCACATAACCAGGTTGCAAGCCAGGTCTCCAGCCAGGTCTGTAGCTGGAAGCAGGTAAAAGGCAACCATACATAGATGTCTCTCTCCTTCTTTGCCTCTTTGCCTGTCTCCCTTCCCCTCTCTCTAAAAATAATAAATAAAAATCTTTAAAAAGAAAAAAAAAAAGAACAATTATGTTTGCTTTGAGGCTCAGTCATTCATTCACTTGTACACTGAACTGGGTACAGATCTGTTTTCTAAGGAAGATTCTAGCTCTGAACCATAGGTAAATCTGACAGTCCCCTCAGCATACTGTGATAAACTGTCTTGTTTAAATACCTTTTTTTGTTAGTTCCTTTTATTTTTTTAACCCTATTCTCTCAACTCAATTGTTTTTTCAAAGTATACAGACCCCAGCTTTAATTGGCAATACAGGGTACTGGCATCCCAATGCAGTTATAACCATAGTCAACTTCAAGTAAGCAATAATCATGTATATATATTCACATATTGATATTAATGACTTTTTACACTTAAGCCATTTGGTATAGCCTATCTATTGCTCCTGGGCTACAAACCAGTATAGCATGTTACTCTATTGAATACTATAGGCAATTATAAGGGTAAATATCGAAATACAGAAAAGGCACAGTAAAAAATGTGGTATTATAATTATGCATTTTAATCTTATGGGAACAATGTTGATTGAAACATTATTACATGGCACAAGGCTAAGATATAATGTACACAATGATGACTAACAGTAGGGTAGCAGTGACTGGCCTAATCTTCAGTGTATATTAATAGTGTGGAAGATCACAAGTTTAAGCTGAGAGGCTTTTTTCAAGAACCCAATACTGGTAATATCTGGTAGCTTAATTCTGGTGTGTCAGCTAAGACTTCTTCTAAAATCAAGAGATAAACTAAATTTCAGATTCATTGTTTTTCACTAACAGTGCCTCCAACCTGCATCCAGAAGCCCCCTCTGAAGTACAATATATCACCAATCCAAACCCAAAACCTCTCCTGCCTCTTTGATTACACTTAACAACACTCTGACCCACTTGGACTCACGGATGTTGGTTAGCACCACACAGCAGGACTGTGGTGCTCCATACCCAAGCCCTGTTAATTCGGCATGGTTTCTAGAAACTGAAATGTTAAGTGTTTTAGGGAGTTGATCCAATTCCAAGCAAGTCTTTGTCCAGTCTCTGATCTTTTTGGGTCACACCTTGTAATCCTTTTAGAATTAGATGATGCTAAGAAATAAAAAGGTCCTATTTCTTGGTAAGTTGGTGTTATAAAAAGATTATGATCAACGAGGATCTTTTGGAACTAAAGCAGCTAAGCATAAAAACAAGTAACATCTGTAAAACTCTGAAACCTGATGTGTCCTGCTTTGTGAGTATGACTACCTTTTTGATAAAATTTTCCAAATTCAACTATAATGCCAAGGTGGGCTATTTTTTACTTCACCTATAACTGTTCATCTGAAATGTATAAAGAAGATAATATATGCCACATAGTGGAAACATTTTGGCTTTTTAAAGATGAAGAAAAAGCTCAAAGGTTTCCTGCATGTACCCACCTATATTTATGGCAGAGCAGTTTTGCTCTATCATCTTCAAGTATACATTAACACTACTCTTCCTTGACTGTTAAGGGAGAATGTGGGAAAGAATGATTTAAGCATTCAAGGTTCAAGCAGGAGCAGAAACCATATTGAGGTAAGAATGATCACTGTAAGTTAATAAACTGAGGGTATTTTAAACAGAGTTATCTATAAGTGAAAAAGTATCTGTACCCAAGGACATAATACCATCCCAGGGCTGAAACTAGAGAAGGATAGTCATGATTTAGTTGAATTAGAAAACAGTGCCTTTAAAAATATGGCTAATTTATATTTCAGGGGGAAGAAAAGAAAGAGGGGATATTTTTTTGTGTGAGAATCTATTGATTTTAATATGCTTTTAAACAAAGAGCTGATTCCAGAACTATCTAAAATAATACAGCAACTTTGTAATTTAAATGTTTCACTATTATTTATAGCCATGTGTTGATCCTGTGTGCAGTGTGAAGATAAAATGTATGCATTTAATGCATGGGATATGAGTCATAATGCCCTTTCTGTTGCTTGGGCTAAGTTTAAATCCCATTAATGTATTTTTAATCTGTTTACAGAAAAAATTAATTCCTATATAAAACCTAGACTATTTTACATTTAGTAAAAGGTAAATTTTGTTTGAAAAGCCTCTCTTTCTTTGAGCACCTTTTAGCTTAGAGATGACCCATCCTTAAACTATTAAAAGTTTTCAGGTTTAGTTATGAAAGTATGGATTTCTCAGTAACAGATAAAAACTACCAACTCTATCAAAACAAATTGTACTATTAACACATTGCTGACTAGCAATTTAATACAAAAGCTATCCTATGTCACCAGCTATTTTTTCGTAATATGAAAATGAAACAATCAGCCCTGGCTGATGGCTCAGTGGATAGGCGCTGGCCTGTGAACCCAAAGGTCACTGGTTCGATTCCCAGCCAGGGCACATAACCAGGTTGCAAGCCAGGTCTCCAGCCAGGTCCATAGTTAGAGGCAGGTGAAAGGCAACCATACATTGATGTTTCTCTCCCTTTCTTCCTGCCTCCCTGCCCTTCTCTCTAAAAAAAAAACAATGAATAAAATCTTAAAAAAAAAAAAAAAGAATCTAAATAAACGTCAATACTTTATACATAATATATTGAAATGAAACTACGTATCATCTATATAACTTTTAATAAGTTTTTTTACTATGATAAACCATACAGCATTTACCTACGTGCAATGGTACATAACAGGTTTTGAAAATACAGGGTGCACGCCATAAAGTGGCAGTAACTCTGTTATCTCATTTCATGTGCTTCTTATTAATTTTGAAAAACTATGTTTCTAAGGTTATGATTTAATATCATTGTTTCAGATATAAAGTATTAAATTCTGAGAGCAACCATCATGTCAAAGGAATACAATGTTAGAGCAACCACAACTTCTGGACTGTGTGTAGGGCCAACTACTAAGTAAACTGTGGACTTCAATAACATCCCTTTAGGTACAGTTGACAATGTGAAGGTGTATGCTGCTGATCTTGATGTCACCACACCAACAAGGAAAATGCATAAGGTATGCAAGGATCCCACAAGTTCAGATATTGTACACAGAATCCAGGAGATCATCAATGAAGATCCAGGAAAGGCAATCTGCTACATAGCAAGACAGCTGCAGATGTCAGATGCAATGGTTCATAAGATTATTGCTGAAGATATCAGATACAGATCATATGTTCTTAGAAGAGGCCAGTTTATGACACAGCAGACAAAGCAAAGGCACTTTGAAAAAGCAAGGACACTGCTAACAAAATGGAAAAATCCCAAAGGGAAAAACCCTCTGATGTTGTTCTCTGATAAGAAGAATTCTCAGCAGGATCAAATAATCAACAGGAGACATAATAGGTGGCTCTATAAGAACCTTAATGAAATCCCAATTGTCACGAAAATGAAATTTCCTGCTACAGTGATGGTGTTAGGTGTTGTCAGCAATGAAGGAGATATCATGACCCCACAGTTTTTTCCACAAGGCTTGAAGGTGACTGCCAATATTTACCTTGACGTTTTGAGAGAAGTGGTTGTACCGTGGATGAAGCAAGTCACAAATGGAAGTCATTTTATCTTCTAACAAGATGGTGCACCAGCACATAACACCAAAAAGGAGCAAGAATTTCTCAGTGTCAATGTTCCTGAATTCTGGTCAGAGGAAACTTGGCTACCTAGTTCACCAGAAGCAAATCCTGTAGGCTATTATGTATGCAGCATTTGTGAGAAAGAAGTTAATCAACATCCTCATTCCAGTAGCGGCTGTTAACACTAAGACTGAAAACATGATGATGTCCATGGATAAAGAAAAATTTATTTAAAGCATGCTCAAGATTCCCAAGTCAAATTAAGTCTATTATTGCAGCAAATGGAGACTCTTTCGAACAATTTAAAAAATAACTATGTTTAAGTATTTACTTATAAGAATAAATTTATTTCAAATTATAACACTTTTGTGGTATGTTGTTTATTTTACTAAAATTCTGCCACTTTATCGCATGCACCCTGTATATTTAATTTTGCTGTGCTTTCCTTTTGAAGAGCATACTCTACATGTACTAGTGGCATTCTTCTTTATGCCAGTGACTAATTTTTCTAAAACATGGTCTTTTAGTTTTCCTGAGAGCCTAAAAGGTGCATCTTTGCAAAGAGCTCTTTTAGAGGTACTGGAAAAAGTGCAAGGTTCTGTGTTACATTCATTTGAATCATTGGTTATCCATTCCCTAGCAACTTTGAGTAGAAATTGTTCATATCTCACTTTATTTTGAAGACTGTAAATTTTGAATGTATTAAATAAAGCACAATTGATCAAAAAGAATGCTACTATTTTTATACCATTTTAAACTTTTTTTTATAAGATACTGTGTGTCAAATATCGGTCTGTTCAATCAACTCGTTTCAGGACTTTGTTTCCTCTTTTGCTTTCCAGTGGATTTCATAGAAGCACTGTGAATAGTTGAGTCCATACGTACTAGCCTTTTGTCTATCCATGTGATAAGAATGTGACCTTCGGAAGTCAAACTGTCATTATTTGCAGGTGATATGATAGTATACACACAAAACCCAATTGGCTCCACCAAAAACTTACTCAACCTAATAAGCAAATTTAGCAAAATAGCTGGGTATAAAGTCAATATCCAGAAATCAAAAGCATTTTTGTATACCAATAATGAAACAACAGAAATAGAAGTGGAAAAACAAATCCCATTTACCATAGCAACAAGAAAAATAAAGTACCTAGGAATCAACTTAACTAAGAAGGTAAAAGACCTATACTCAGAAAACTACAGAACAATGAAGAAAGAAATCAAGGAAGATACAAATAAATGGAAGCGTATACCATATTCATGGATGGGAAGAATTAACATCATTAAAATGTCCATACTACCCAAAGCAATCTACATATTCAATGCAATCCCAATTAAAATACCAATGACAGACTTCACAGAAATAGAAAAAATACTTCAAAAATTTATATGGAGCCAAAAACATCCACGAATAGCCACCACAATCTTGAGAAAGAAGCACAAGGTAGGAGGAATCACAATACCGGACTTCACACAATACTACAAGGCTACTGTCATCAAAACAGCATGGTACTGGCATAAGAATAGATATATAGATCAATGGAACAGAATAGAGAGCCCAGAAATTAACCCAGGACTCTACGGTCAATTAATATTTGACAAAGGGGGAAGGAACATCCAATGGAGTCAAAACAGTCTCTTCAACAAATGGTGTTGGGAGAACTGGACAGCAACATACAAAAAGATAAAACTGGACCACCAACTTACACCATACACCAAAATAAACTCAAGATGGATAAAAGATTTAAACATAAGCACTACCACCATAAAGGTTCTGGAGAAAAATATAGGTAGTAAACTTTCGGATATCCTACACAAAAATATGTTTACTGATACTTCACCAACGGCAAAGGAAATAAAAAAACAAATCAACAAATGGGACTATATCAAATTGAAAAGTTTCTGTTCAGCTAAAGAAAAGATCAGCAAAATTCAAAGGGAACCAACTGTACGGGAAAACATAATTGCCAATGAGACCTCAGACAAGGGTCTGATCTCTAATATATAAAGAACTAATGCGACTCAACACCAGGGAGACAGCCCAATTAAAAAATGGGCAAAGGATCTGAACACACAACTCACTGAGGAAGATATACAAAGGGCCCAGAGGCATCTGAAAGAATGCTCAACAGCACTAGTCATCAGAGATGCAAATTAAAACCACAATAAGATACTACCTCACACCTGTCAGAATGGTAATCATCAACAAATCAACAAACAACAAGTGTTGGCGAGGATGTGGGGCAAAGGGAACCCTCATACACTGTTGGTGGGAATGTAGGCTGGTGCAGCCACTGTGAAATACAGTATGGGGTTTCCTTAAAAAACTAAAAATGGAACTGCCTTTTGATCCAGCAATTCCACTACTTGGACTATACACAAAGAATCCTGAAACACCAATTCATAAGAACCTATGTACACCTATGTTCATAGTGGCACTATTTACAATAGCCAAGTGCTGGGATCAGCCTAAGTGCCCATAAGTGGATGACTGGATCAAAAACTTTGGTACATTTACACAATGGAATTGTATATAACAGAAAGAAAGAAGGAACTTGTACCCTTTGCAACAACATGGATGGAACTGGAGAGTATTATGCTTAGTGAAGTAAGCCAGTCAGTGAAGGACAAATATCATATGATCTCACCCATTATGGGACAATAATGAGCAAAACTAACAACAAGCAAAACAAAACCAAATATATGAATACAATGAATAGGCCTTCAGTGGTCAAGGGGAAAGGGTTTCGGGGGAAGGGGGAGGCAGAGGCAAGAAAGGGGAGCAACTTAGACAAGAACCTAGTATAAAGGAACCATGGACATGGACGACAGATGGGATTGACTTTGGGGGGAATGGGTGGGTGGGGAGGGGGACAGAGGGGAGCAAAAAGTGGATGGATGTAATACAACAATAATAAAGTTAAAAAAAAGAATGTGTCCTTCCCCTAAAAATGTTATTACCCCCGTCCAAAGATTCTTTGATTTTTCTTTTATTTCTTTTGGCAAGCCACAGTTCTCCCCTACAATACCATGGACTAGTGTTTTCTTTTCTAATATTTCAGCAGCAGACATGCTGTTATAGTAATTATTTTGGTAAACATGATGCCAAGAATAATGATACTGCTCTAAGACGGAAAATATAGTTTCTTACAGCTTTTTGCCTTCACCTGAGTAGATTTCAAAACTGCAAATGCAGCCAGTCTCATTTTCACAAAGCACCTTCACTAAAATTCCATTAATTTTTAAAATCTTTGCCAGATTATATGTTCTGAAGTTGTTACACCCTCTATATGGTTATCATTACTCCTCTTAGGTTTATATACAAAGACTGAAATTTTGGAATGAAGTAATCCAAAAGAGGTCTAATTTTGTAAGGTCTGTCTTCATTAGTATAGGTTTTGAATTACCACTAAGATGACAAAAAGTAAGGATTTGCTGAACCTCATTCTGGTCATAGTTTTAGGAAATATGGATACTTCAAGCAAAGGGTCCACTGACCAGTAATCTTCCCCAATGTGATTTGTTTGTTCCATTAATATCAATAAACTGAAACACTTCTTCATATTACCAGTGGTAACTTTCACACATGGTAATGTTTCAGCAGACTTTTCATAGTTTTTCCATTTGGCAGTGGTATAAATTGGTTTGAGAAACAATTAAAGTTTAAAAAGTAAATGGCACTTCCCTAATACTTCGTGGATCACTAAGTTCAACAGTTACACCAGAAACATTTGTATAATCCTCCAAAGTTGGTGTAATGTCATTTTCTGTCCACTCTTCTTTAAAATCACTTTCAGTGTCAGATTGTATCACATTTCTGTTTTGCCATTTTGGTGGTCTAATATCAGATTCATAACTATCTTCCGACAGACTATCATCTTCCACATCACTGTTATACACATACTTCAGTCACTTGGACAATCAGGAAAAGCATTTGCATACAATTCATTGAAAAAATTTTCAGTAACAATGTGCCATATTTGAAATTTTTGCAATACTAAAATTGTGATAAAACCCAGAATATGTACAAAAATAATTTTTTAATAATAAAGTAAACAATTGAACATGATTAAGAAAACTTTTACAAAATCCTATATTACTCTCAGTTTAAAAAATTGTGTAAGTTAATGCAGGTGCAAACACAAGTTAACTCCTTATTGATCAGCAACATTTGGGCTTGAAAACACAAGTCTTTTTGTGACTGGTCAACAATGTGTTAAGTGTATTTTATTTTAAAGAATTTTTTTATTTTTCATATCACTATGTGATTTTTCTCCATTTCTTATTCAAAGGCAGATAATTAAGTTCTAGAATTTATCTTAAAGAATTTCTTATAAGTCATTCAAGAACTTCTCACAAGTCCTTCAACTATATAAGGCAGCATTAGAGAACTTAAAAAAGATAATTATCATCTATTTTTTGAACCTTGCCTGGGGACATGTTCATTGATTTTTACAGACAGAGGAGAGGAGAGGAGAGGGAGGGGGAGAGGGAGAGACAACAATGTGAAGGAGAAATATTGATCACCTGCCTCTTGTACCTGCCTGTTTAAGGATAGAATCCCGTAACCTTTTAGTGTATGGGACAACGTTCTAACCAAGAGCACAAAGATGATTATTTTTTTGAAACTTCCCTACCAGGGAGTAAGAAGGGTGAAAATAGGAATATACTGTCTCACAGTGGGGTGGGAGGTAGTGGTCAGGTTACATACAGGTCAAAATAGATGTACTTTTATTATTTTTTACTTTTATTTTGTTTAAAGATTTTATTTATTATTTTTAGAGAGACGGGAACAGAGAGAGGGAGAGAGACATCAATGTATGGTTGCCTTTTACCCACCTCCAGCTACAGACCTGGCTGGAGACCTGGCTATGTTCAACCTGGTTATGTGCCCTGGCTGGGAAATGAACCAGCAACCTTTGGGTTTGCAGGCCAGTGCCTAAAATGTTTTTTCTTTTAATTAAAAAATAATAGTAAGGCTCTAGCTGGTGGCACAATGGATAAGGCGACTGCCTGCGAACCCAAAGGTCGCTGGTTCGATTCCCAGCCAGGGGACATTACCAGGTTGCAAACCAGATCTCCAGTCAGTTCCATAGCTAGAGGCAGGTGAAAGGCAACCATACATTGATGTCTCTCTCCCTCTCTCCCTTCCTGTCTCTCTAAAACTAATTAATAAATTAAAATTTTTTAAAAAAATATTTTTAGAGAGGGGGTAGGGAAGGAGAAAGGCAGGAAGAGAAACATCAAATTGTGATGCTTCTCACACGCCTCCAACCGAGAGGACCTGACCCACAACCCAGGCACATGCCCTGACTGGGAATCATACTGGCAACCCTTTGGTTTACAGGCTGGTGCACAATCCACTAAGCCACACCAGCCAGGACTCAAATAGATGTATTTTAAAAATTCATCACTCTAATACAATTCCTTCTCAAATTTTAAAACTTAGTTTAAAAATATTAGAAAAGACAATGGAATTTTTCTATTATTAGTAAGGTTGAGTCACTATCTTAGGAACTTGGACACTTCAAAGGCAAAGAACAAAGTGGTAGCACAGTGTTTTGTCCTAAAAGATAAGGGAATGTTAAAGACTGAGAAGCCAGCAGTATAAACTGAAGTAAAGGGCTGTTTAATTAAAGTAGGGTCTTGTTAAAGTTTTAGTGAAACTTCAGTGCTCAAGAATTCCTTAAGTCTCCTTATCAGTGCATCTTATTAGGAAAGTTGTTCTTCAATAGCTAAGAATCCCTGAAACAAGTTCTCAAGTGCTCAAGTGATCAGCTATATCAAAATGATCTGAGGATGTCTTAAAAACTAGAAAAAAACCTCCATTCTAGGCACAATAATGAAGTTTATTAGATTCCTTAAAGAAGGGAGCAATCAACAAGGCTTTGGTGAAGGAATTCCCAAGAGAGGGGTGTGCGTGAAGGATTCTTTTCAGGTAAACAGCATTATGTAGAGGCAACAACATGGAAGATAAGGAATAGAGTATATATTAAATAATGCTCCACTGAACATTTCATGCATAAATTATTTTAGTATTAATGATGATTTTCTTAGGAAGAATTCTCAGAAGTACAGTAAGACAAAAGGTTGATCTTAAACTTCAAGCTTGTTAAATATTGCTGAACTGCTTCCTCAGAGGACTATATTAAGTTGCTATCCCACCAGCAAATAAGAAAACACTGTTTTATTCTACCCATTACTCTATCACAGCACTGCACTCATTTACAAAACTCTGCCAATTCAATAAGTTTCAAAATATTAAATTTATAATTATTTTAGTGTGAATTTTTCTGCCTATGCTTTTATTATATTTATGTTTAAACAACTTTCATAAATGGTCTACTTCTAGTAAACTATGTTTAACAATTTTTTCAACTTTATAGTGACTGTGACTTGGAGTTTTTTGGTACTTTTATAAAAGGTTTACATTTTCATATAACTGTTTAATTTCTTTATGATTCCCTTTAATTTCAGAAATTCTTCCTTCCTTTAGATAATACTCAAATTTTTAGAAATACCTTACCTATTAATTTTAAAAATTGGTTCATTTAAAAAAAAAAAAATGTTTCATTTAATCCACAGAAAATATTTCACATATGAAATAAAAATGTCAGTTTTCTTTCCCAAAATGATTACCAACTTTCTAACAAGATTACTTACTAAATAATTTTTCCCTTCTCACTAATTTGTAACACCTTAAATTCATAATATATACAAATCTAATATACAGAAAGGCCTAGAAAAGCATAATTGTATTTCAATGTCTATTCTTGCATCAATGCATTTGATGCCTGGTAGGCTAATTCCTCCATTATCTTCAGTTCAAATTTCAGGCTGATTTTTTTTCAAAGCCTTAAAACACCTACCCAATCATTCCAATGGATTTTTACTGACCTGATTAAACTTTTAATTTGTAAAAAATACACACTTTAAAAAATAATACTAGGTTCTCATCAAAGTATTTTTGTTTTCAGCTGTTAAAAGTGTTATTTCTTCTTCTAGGTCAGCTGCATTTCTCATTAACATCCCAAATATGCATTATTTCTGTGGCTCTCAGGAATAGCATTCTTCTTTCACTGTGCTTACTAACTTGTAACTGCTGGAATAGTGCTATTGTACTGACTCCAATCATCGTTTATTTCAATACCTAGAGATCTCCTAAAATTAAAAAAAAGCTTTTAACTGACTTAAATTAACTAAGGTTAACAGGTTTCATACTAGAAAGAAAGGTAAGGGGGCTCTATTCCTATCAGTTTTGTCAGTTTAATTTTTTTTTTAATTTTAATTTTATTGTTGTATTACATTCATCCCTTTTCCTCCCCTCTGTCCCCTTCACCACCTACCCACTCCCCCACAAAGTCAATCCCACTTGTCCATGTTCATGGTTCTTCCATGTTAGTTCCTTGACTAAACTGCTCCCCTCCTTTGCCTCCTCCTCCCCCTCCCCCTAGTTTTAATTTCTTATTAAAATGTTAAAAAACAAAACAGGACATGTATACAAAATCACAGGGGGTGGTTTCTGTACACTTGTTTTAAAAAGTACATGAAGGAATATAAACTTTTTGGGTTTAATTTTAAACATTTCTTTGGCAAAGCTGTAAAGTCAGCTTAGAAAAGATGCTAGCAGCTTTCAGTTATAAAAGTCACCATCACCCTTCCAACAAATAGCAACAGAAATTTAAAAATATTGACAGTACTATTTATATAAATTACAAGCAGCAGAGCCTAATTTTTTTTTTTTTTATTTTAAGGAATAACTATTAGGAGTAGCTTTCTTTAATTTAATGGGTCATCTCTGACAATGTGGTTCCCCCTTCCAAAGAACAAGATCAGAACTAAATGAGTACATAGCCATCAAAATTTCTATTTCAAACAGCAGATTTCCCAATAGCTAGCTCTAATTAGATCTAAATATATTATTAAGGACTTCTTTTTTGTAACAAAATGATAGAATTAAAAAAGGAATTTTAGATTTTACTTGTATGATGATTATGGGTTTATGTGCCCCATTAAGAAGCTGGTCTAACTTACCCATAAGATATTTCCAAGTATTTTTAAGAATTTTCTCCATATTACAAAGACTGAACATCAATTATATTCCCTTCTTTTTCTTAAGAAAATAGATATATAATCTTTCAAACTAAAATGCTAAAAAATATTATTCTAAAATAAAACTGCTTACCATGATACCACCATTTTGTTTTCTTTGGATTCTTGTTACATGTTCGAACATAAAAAGAATTATCTGGTGGTCGTCTCTGAAACCAAAAAAAGTTTAGATAGATAAGAAGTTGTAAAACAGAAAAACATTAAGGGAGAGATAGTTTTAATAAAAGCTTTAGCAAAACGATTATAATATGCATAAAAACAATATAAAATGCTAATGGCATTAAGTGAAAGAAATTCTAGAGAATGTAGACTCTTGGCACTGAAATTGTTTTTAAAAAATAGGGATAGGGTAGTTTGTGTTAGGTTTCAATGCGATTACTAGAAAATAACTAGAAACCAAAAAATGGCAGTATCAGGTTGCAAAAAAATTATCTTTTTTTTTTTTTTCAAAGATTTTTATTCATTATATTTTAGAAAGAAGGGCAGGAGGGAGGAAGAGACATCAATGTATGGTTGCCCTTCTTCTGTCTCCAGCTGGGAACCTGGCAGGAGACCTGGCTTGCAACCTGGTTATGTGCCCTAACTGGGAATTGAATCAGCAACCTTTGTGTTCGCAAGCCGGTGCACATCCACTGAGCCACACCAGCCAGAGCAGTTTCATTTATCTTATCTTCCTAGAAATAATTACTTTTGTGAGCTAATTAAAACAGAAAAGTATATCTTAACTAGATTTGTCTGAGAAACTAATACAATCTACAAACCTCCACAAAGGATTATTGTTTCTCTGAATGATAATATTAGCAAGGACAGACCAAAGGGTTAAGTTTCCAAGCAATATAAAGAAAGGGAAAAAGGAGAAAAGATATATGGGCATTTCTGCTAGACATAGGTCCTAACTAGCACCGTATTACAAACACAGGGCAACTCTGCAAGGGAGTCACATCAGAAACAGAGACACTAACAACACCGTAGATAGATTATACATTAGAATTTTCCTGAAAACTGTTGTACATTGATAATACACAAGCTATACACTGACACTACAAAGATCTGGAAATAGAGCAATCTGTACTAGAGTAATTGAGGGCAGATTTGTAGAGAATATGAAGGTCCAACTAAAAAGCAATGGAGAGAAGGACTACCTAAACAGCAGGAAGGAAAAACAGGCAGTCTACTTGGCACATCTAAAACTCATGCATGTACTACATAACTATGATCTTAATTGAGCCTCATAATGCCCCTGAGTTAATATTAATTTAACAAAAGGGAAGAGTATGAGGCGTTCAACAACTATCCCAAGATTATCCTGTTAATAACATTTGAAGAAATTCCCGAAAAATTAATATTATGAAATTAGATACCTGGCTACTTCAAAAAATAGATGAACTGCTGTTGTTTGTCCTGCTAAGTCACAACCAGTGTTCATGTGAAATAAATTGCTATTACTATGGCAAGTAATTTCTTATATTACTTTTGTATTTATATTTATCAGAAACCAGTTAAAAGAACACTTAAGAAAAACACCACTCATTCTTATTTGCTTAAGAATATGAACCAAACTGGTAAGTGATCAAGAAGATAGGGTTCTTAGAAAAAATAAACTATATGAAAAGATGGATTACCAAAATTGTTTTAGAAATGGAACACAGGCTGGGAAGCCTGGACTATCTAAGGGCACTGAGAATAAAGAGTTGATTATTGAAAACCCCCTGGTCTCAACATCAGAAATTACCTTTAATCTACTGAAATCTACTGACAAAACAGATTTAAGTACCTTCAGTTTAGGGAACCTTCTTGACTATGAAAAAGGAAACTGGAATAAAATAATTATAACTAATCATAGTTCTCAAATGTCTATGTAAAAATTAAAATTTGCATCAAAAAAAGTCAACTAGTAAAGTGAAATTTATACAAACATGTCCAAAGTAGAATAAAATTTTGGGTAAGTATTTAAAGACTTTTTAAAGCTTAATTGAAGCTAGATTCCCTCAATGGCAAAGTATGTTTCCTGTTTGTCTTTGTTACTTAGTACTTAGCAGAGTAAAAATCAACATATAGTAGGCACCAAATAAATGTTTGCTGAATTTTGTATTTTGCAGAACTAATGCTGCCAGAATTCTGACTTCCAGGCTATCATTTTCATTAAATATATTATAACTTACATTATATAATATAGCTTATCAATAATTTAAATGGAATTAGTCTATACTAAATATACAAGAAACAGCAACTAGAATGTGAGGGAAATGGTAAGGTTGAGAAAAGGATAAAGGAGGTGGAGAATATAGTCATTTTCTAGTTTTTAATAGCAAATCATTATATTTAAATAAACAAAAGTTAAAAATCATCAGGGCTATGCAAGACCTATGTGCAGACATCACTGGTATTCTTAACATTTCCTATTTAATCCTATGTTACTGCCCCACCTTTCTATAGACATTAAACATTATCAAGGATGTAGAAGCCCTTGTCACTACAACTGCTCTGCTCTACACTTGAAAGTTTAAAACTGGTTATGTGTCCTGGAGGAGGAGAAAGTATGAAAGCAATCAATAAGACTTGTTCCAAAACCCTTGGGGTTAACAAAAGCTCAAGTACAGCCTTAATGCAGCTTAGAAAAGCTAACAGCAGAGAAAACAGCTTAAAAAGTGAGACTAACATTAGATAGTATGTGCCCCATTTCATTTCTTCTAAGATGTATTTTCCCCCCAACATTTAAAATGCTCCTGAATGGAAAGCCATGTCTTTTTCATTTTTAAAAAAATATTTAATTTTTATTCTAATATAGTTGTCCCAATTTTCCTCCATCAGCCCCTTGCCCACCTGCCCCACTCACATAGGGAATACATGTCTTTTAACTAATGGTGTGTCAGAAATTTAACTGCCAGAGTTAATTTCCTTTCTTATATGGTATATAAAATTACATATTCAGGACTCTTAATGCTATGCTTTGAAAAAACACAATTTAACCCATTCTTTCCCATAACTAAACAAAAACCATCCCTCTCCCTTTTTTTAAAATCTAATGCCAAGAAACCTTTTATGGAACTAATGCTCCAAGAAACTTACTTTGTAAACAGTGGTTTAAAGTGTTTGAGTCTAGATAGACTACCATTTAAAAATAAAGTATTATCTTAAAAGTTCTCTAAATACTAATTTAATAAAAATGATAGCTCATTTTGAAGAACATGGGGAAAAACCTTCTAAAATAAATAACCTCTCAGCTCTCTAATCTCAAAGGTAAATTTGTTTCTTCTTTGAACTGAATATAGAAGGAAACCATCATGGAAAAGCGAGGCTTTTAAAAATGTAGAACTACATGAACACTGTGCTCCACTAACCCTCAAGTAGGAATAACAGGAGCACCAGAAAAGCAGATGATTTAGGTACTTTAAAAAGATATCCTCAACTTAATGCATGTCATTTTCCCCTTTTGGTCTTTTTTCCCCTCTCCATCAGATAAACAAGTGTGGATTTGTAAAGGAGAGTAAGAGGAAAAGTCCTAAAAATTCTACTGGTAATCTAGTCTTTCTTCTTCAACCTAACCATTATGATAGCAAAGTTCTGGTTCCTGGGAAATGCCCTGAAAGATCTGACAGGATGAGTCAGCAGAGGGGAAAGAAGGGAGGAGGGAGCTACCTATGATTTGTGTTTCTGGGACTTTCCACTGTGAAATTGAGAAACAAGAATTTCTTGAACACTTTTATCCTCTGCATGTTTACGGGAATAAAAATTCAGGTTACTGAAGAACATCTGCAGAAATTTCCTGTTGAAGAAATATAAAACAGCCCTGGCTGGTGTGGCTCAGTGGATTGAGCGCTGGCCTGCGAACCAAAGCGTGTTGCCAGTTCAATTCTGAGTCAGGGCACATGCCTGGGTTGCAGGCCAGGTCTCCAGCCAGGTCTCCAGCCAGGTCCCCAGCCAGGTCCCCAACTGGAGGCACACAAAACTCAAGCATACATTAATGTTTCTCTCCCTCTTTTCTTCCCTCCCTTCCCCTCTCTCTAAAATAAATAAATTCTTTAAAAAAAAAAAGAAATATAAAACAATATCTTCTATTTGGAATGAAAAATTATCAAAATAATTTCCCAATCTATTACTAAATGAGACATTCCCTAAATAGTAAAAATCATTGTGTCCATCCTTCAAATAAAATGTACATTAAAATAGTTTCTACCTAAACTGAAAGAAGAGATATTACCTGGAATAATTCTGAAAAGTCCTACCTTTTCTTTGCAGCTGGAAAGCATGCTAATAATGCTAAGACAAACTGATTGGACTGAGAGCGCTGGGGACCAGTCTTCTGTTAGAATGGATAAACAGATATGACCATTGCTATAAACATGAGGATGAACAGGAATATTTTCACCAGTAAACATGACCTAAGAAAGAATAAAATTCCATTAACACTCAAATATTCTGTATTACCAAAAGAATAAAATATTCTCCATGTAACTTAATATTTTTAAAACCAAATTAAAAAATAAATAAAATCAGTGCCAGGAACAAGATAAATTAACTTATTAAGTACTGGTTTCACCGTATGAATGCACATGATGTAGGGAAAAGAAAAATCCAAATTATCCATTTTATATTTCAGTTATTTTTCACAAATCCTTTATAAAAATTTCCAAATTACCATGCATTTTAAGACTAGTGAAAAACAACTCTCCATCTATAAAAATGGTTTTTCAAATTCTATTCATTGCTCTCTCTAGATATAAATCAAACACAATAAAATTCCAAACATAAAGTATTTACTTTTGAGGCAACATGAGTTACATAATTGGTAGGAACACCCCTTCTATCTATAACAATGCTATCACTTAAGGTGTAATATGCAAAAGTAAATGACTGCTATATATTTCACCTCTTCTAAACTCACATATCCATTATGATGGGCACAAATCGCTAATTAATCAGCAAATAACTATGTGCCTAGGCCAAAAAACAAATAACAGAGTGGGTTTGAATGAGTCTCAATTACTTGCTGTTATTCTCTGCCTTTTTTACTCAATACTTCTAACAATTTTTCCTTTCTCCCTCTTGCTTCAGCACTGTTTTAAAAGTTAATAAATCTATTACTTGCTTTCTTTTATCTAATAATTCAACAAATATTCTAATAGTAGTGTTTTGTATACCTATCTACCTAAGCAGTTGAATAGGCAGAATAAATACATGTACCCTGAGGAATCTGTAAGCATAGCTGAAAGTAGGTCAAAGAAAGTATAAAACCTGTACTTAATAATGTTGATATATTATTTTATAATAAATTATTTTAATATAAATCTCACTGATCTTAAACTGAATTTTATAGTGCAGTATGATGCACCATTTTTATTGTTTCGTATTAATTCCTAATTCCTGGCCTTGCCTTTAAAAAAGTTATGTGAAGATTTGGTTAAAAATAAAAATCTTTGAAAGATAAATACCATATGATCTCACCCATTACAGGACATTAATGAACAAAACAAACAAGCGAAACAGAACCAGATACATGAATACAATGAACAGACCTTCAGTGGGCAGTGGGGAGGGGAGAGGAGGAAGCAAAGAAGGGGAGCAGTTTAGTGAAGGAACTAGTATGGAAGGACCATGGACATGGACAATAGGTGGGATTGACTTTGGGGGGAAGTGGGTGGGTGCAGAAGGGGACAGAGGGGAGTGAAAAGGGGATGGATGTAATACAAGAACAATGAAATTTAAAAATTTTTTTTTTTCTTTTTTTTTGCAGGTTAGAATTTTTTTGTCTTTTTTATTGTTGTTGTATTACATCCATCCTCTTCCTGCTCCCCTCTGTCCCCCTCCCCACCCACCCATTCCCCCCCAAAGTCAATCCCACCTGTCGTCCATGTCCATGGTTCCTTTATACTAGGTTGTCTAAACTGCTCCCCTTCCTTGCCTCTTCCTCCCCGCTCCCCCCAACCCCATTCCCCCTGACCACTGAAGGCCTATTCACTGTATTCATATACTTGGTTCTGTTTTGCTTGTTGTTAGTTTTGTTCATCATTGTCCTGTAATGGGTGAGATCATATGGTATTTGTCCTTCACTGACTGGCTTATTTCACTAAGCATATTCTCCAGTTCCATCCATGTTGTTGCAAAGGGTACCCGTTCCTTCTTTCTTTCTGCTGTATAGTATTCCATTGTGTAAATGTACCAAAGTTTTTTTTTTTTTTTTTAAAGATTTCATTTATTATTATTTCCAGAGAGAGGGGAAGGGAGAGAAACATCAATGTCTTTCACCTGTCTTCAGCCACAGACCTGACTAGAGACCTGGTTTGCAACCTGGTTATCTGCCCTGGCTGGGGAATTGAACCAGCGACCTTTGGGTTTGCAGGCTGGCACCTTATCCACTGTGCTACCAGCCAGGGTTGTATCAAAGTTTTTTGATCCAATTATCCACTGATGGGCATTTAGGCTGTTTCCAGCACTTGGCTATTGTAAATAGTGCTGCTATAGGTTCTTATGAATTGGTGTTTCAGGATTCTTTGGGTATAGTCCAAGAAGTGAACCACTGGATCAAGAGGCAGTTCCATAAAAAAAAATTTTAAAATACAAATCTAAGGGCCCCACTTTCAGATTCTGAATCAGTAAGTATAGTGGAATTTTTATAAAACTCATTAAATATAAACTAGTAGTTCCCCAATGAGACAGTATCATTCTCAATCATGCAAACTATCTCACACTTGAGTATAGAATATAGCAGAATCTTAGTAGAAATGTCTTTACCGCCCTGGCTGATAGCACAGTGGGTAAGGCGCCAGCCTGCAAACCCATAGGTCGCAGGTTCAATTCCCCAGCCAGGGCCCATAACAAGGTTGCAAACCAGGTTTCCAGTCAGATCTGTGGCTGGAGTCAGGTGAAAGGCAACTATATAATGATGTCTCTCTCCCTCTCTCCCTTCCCCTCTCTCTGACAATAATAAATAAAATCTTTAAAAAAAAAAAAAAAAGAAAAATTATCTTTACCTTAAGTTACCACAAAAGCTGATGAAATATAAATTGCTCTAAGTATAACATTTCCCCCACTTTATAGAGAAAAGAGACCCAAGTGAAGTAACTGACTAGAGTAGGGTATGCCATAGTTTAATATGGGACATGTTATAGAAAATGACCATAACCTGGACTTTGCTTTTATTTTTAAATAGCTACATACAAAATCTAATTTTATTGCAATTTTCTAAGTATCTACATTTTAACAAACCATTCTTTCTCCAATATTTCAAATACACTAACATATGGGACTCATTTCCTTCACTAAAGCTAATACAACAAAAGGATTTTTTTTCTCTATGGAATGACTTCACACATATATTATTAATGTTTTCTTTAACTTCTGGCCATCCATCCTCATTTCACACTAAAAGAGAGCTAAAAAAAACATGATAAAAATAAAAGTTTCAAAATAAGCGATATCTAATTATTTTCATTGCCCAATTGCAGAAAACCCCTTTAAAAGATTTTGGCACAACTGTGTCAGAAGTATCCCATTTATCTCAATTATACTTATCAGTGCTAATGCCTTTTCCATCACTTTTCTACTTTTTAAAAATTGGTTTTATACAACAATAAAATTTTTTAAAAAATTGGTTTTAGTGAGAGAAAGCAGAGGAAGAAAGGGGAGGGGGCATACACAAAAATCAATTGTTGCTCTATTTATTTATGCATTCATTGTTTGATTCTTCTATGTCCCCTGACTGGGATTGAATCTACAACCTTGGCTTACTGGGGTGATGCTCTATCCAACTAAGATACCCAGCCAGGGCCTTTTTCATCACTTTTTGCTAAAAAAAAAAAAAAAAAAGTACTGCTCTGCAAAAAGTAATCACTACTTAAATGTTCTTGCAGTTTCACTTTGAGTTTATCTGCAATTATCAAAATCTATTTTTTATAAATATAAACCATAATTTATCATTATAATATTTCCCAAATGTAGGATGCTTACAAAGATTGTTAACAAATCTCACAAAATATGAATCTGCTTTGGGGTATTCATTTCACCAGAAAATGTTATTTGACCAGTAGGATATATTTTTTTGAGAATGCAAGCAATGCCCAAGAATTTATTAACTGACCACACTTAGTTTTTAAAGAATATTTCTTTTTCAGAAACATCTCTTTTTAAAAAGAAATTAAGTACAACAGTGCTCTGAAGTGACAAAAAAATGAAGAACTGACAAATTATCTTCTTTGGTTAAAAAAAATCAATTTATCAGCCACCATCAAGGAAAATACACAGACAAATACAAAGGTTACCACATCATGCTTTGACTAGCCAATTCACAGAGCAGAGGGAAAACAGTCTTCTTGGAGAAATTTGGTCATAAACTAAATCACTTGGCCTGAGAGCCATAAATGCACAAACCAAAAAGAAATCAGGAGGAGACAGAAAAGGGACAAGTAGCAGCAGACACCTACAGCAGAAGCAGAACAGTCTATAAATAGAAGGCCAGAAGTTAACAGAATGGCTTTGAAGTCTGAGGGGATTGAAATAAAAAATCAGATCTCAATAGCCCTATTAAAAGGAAAAAAGGCAGGGAGTTTTTTTTAACATGCTACATGCAGGGCAAATGCAGCTAGTCTGAAACTTTTAGCCACTATAAAAAGAGGAAATGAATTAGTTGTACGTAGTACAAATTAACTCCTCAGGCCTAACTTGCCAGATACAGAATTTTAGAAGTTTGTCTAAACTTGGAAAAGCTGAGTTGACATGCCAGAGATTTTGAATTCCTAAAATAAAAGAAAAAACTTTCAACAGTTTAATTCATATAAAAGGTGGGTAAAGTAAGTTTCCACACACTACTTTAATGTAAACTTTCCTATTCTGGCTCTCTGCATGTGATAGGGAGAGTAACCAAGCCTGAATTTCTTCAAGATCACTCTCATAATCATCTTCATTTACTTAATATACAGTACAAGCCAAAGGAGGAAATGTCCATTTCAGTTATTTCAATGCAGCCAAGTAGGTTCTGAAAACTTAAAAGATGATTAAGCTATTTTCAGAGTTCAAAACTTTTTATTTGGAGTCCCAAGTAGCTGATAAAACTACCTAGTAACAAATCTGACAACTGAATACAATGAATCTGAAACCAAAAGGAATACGGTTATTTTTTAAAGTAATTTATTCAGATACATATAGATGTAACAGTTAGCAACTGGAGAGTGCACACTTTCCCCACAGCATAAACCAAACAGCTAAAGTGGAATTACAGGTATTTAAGAACAAGCTATTTGATAGAAATAGAAGTTACAATTTTAGAAAAGGATCTCAGATCTAATGCATGTGAACCACACCTTAAGTTCTGAGTCTGCATTAGGAACAGTCCTCAGATGTATCTAAATTTCTGAACATCTCCCTATCAATGTGGTTCATTTTCAAGAGCAGGTGAGATCTAAAAGAGAACTATGCTCAGGGTCCATATAATTTTTTAAGTATGAATATTTCATATCCAACCTGCAATTTTAAGTAAGCTAACCTCTGGGTAACATTTGCATACTGTCATAAAACTACTAAAATCTAAACTGAAAGCCACCAATAGTTTCAAAATAAAGGAAGGAGTTTAGAGAACTCTTTCTAGTATGGAATTAATGACACTCATATATAAAATTTCCAAAAATCAAGCTCAATATCACAATATCTATTCATAAGAAAAGAATACTACTGTGTTCAGACAAGTGCTATAGAAGTAATTATCAAATCAGACACCTAATCTGGTGTCAATCTAGTTTAAAACACAGCATATACAGAATGAATGGTACAAAACAGGCTAAAATTGTTAAAGCCAATTGATAATATAAAATACCAACATTTCTCTAGGGACAATATGAAAGAATGCTTTTTTTCTGATGAAAATTATATGTAGATGACAGTATTTAATGTGTTAACTATAAAACTGAATACATGAGCAGAATTTACTGTAATAAAACTAAATCAAGTATGTATGAATAATATGTAATAAAGGTAACCTAGTATAAATAGTGAATCTTTGACAAAAGTGATTGGGGATTAGAATTGTAAAAAATTTTTTTTCTTTTTGGTCTAGTATCAGCAGCATCAGTATTGATAGTTTTCCCAGTTTTTCATAATTGCCATGACCATATGTACTGCAAAGACAAAATTTCAGGATACAATGAACTAAACTTGGGTTCTCCTGGATGGTAACCATTCTGTCCTTTATGCCCTATATTCTTCTAGCCTACCAGTCTTCTGTAGCTTCCTTCTGCTTTATCTCAAAGGCTTCAATGAATAGGGTTCACTGTCCACTCTCTCCTTGTCAGGTATCCTAGGTACTAGACAATTTAAGGCAATAAAAATTGTTATTAAGACTTTGGAAAGCTTAACCACCATGACGTGAGTGAGCAAGGTGAGTCAGACCACAAATAAAAGGATGAAGATACTATGAAAACATATTCTGGATCTCGGTAGAGAGGGAACTTTGAGCAACAGAACATAAAGGTTTATGTTAAGAGGGAATGGGCCCTGGCTGGTAGCACAGTGGGTAAGGCGCCTGCCTACAAACCCAAAGGTAGCTGGTTTGAGTCCCAGCCAGGGCACATAACAAGGTTGCAAGCCAGGTCTCCAGCCAGGTTCTTGGCTGGAGGCAGGTAAAAGGCAACCACACATTGATCTCTCTCTCCCCCTCTCTGCCACTCTCCCTTCTCCTCTCACTGAAACTGATGAATTAAAAAAAAAAAAAAAAAGAGGGCATGCACAGGAGGCAGAATAAGGGCAAGGAGCAAATGACTGCTCTTGCCACAATGTTTTTAAACCTTTCCAGTCCCAGTAAGTATATTTTCAGCACTGCTCTTAGGATCAATATGGTTTCAAAACTAAATGGACTACTAAAAGCATATTTCCCTTCCTATTTCTAAAATGTCTAAAATGTCTTCAACAAAAATTAGTTGAAAGCTTAAAAACAAGTATAACTGTAACATTTACAAGACAATGTAGATGTTTCAGATTTATTTCTTTCAAATAGGATATTCTGACAGAGGAAGGGGTCCTAAGATAGCAGGTATTTACAGAAAGGAAAAGCTGTTAATGTGAACAGAGGTAGAAAGGACAAGAAAACAGTAAAGATACTAAGCTTGAAGCCTTTGTAGTTTTGAGTGAGATTGATTGTACCTCCCAATTCCTTTGAGATAAATTTCCAACTCTTCCACATTGCTGTTTTGACAGGTCCCCAAATATGCTCTTACTTTCATCTCTTGTTATAACCCTTCATGAACTGTAAGCAAAACTACAACAATACTGTATATGCTCAGAAATCTCAGAAATAGCCATGTCCTCTCATGTCTTTCCCTACTTTTGACATAATCTCTTCTTATTCCTTAAGTCCCAGTACAAACAGGTGTTTATTTGCCCCCTCATTCCACACTAAACCAGTCATTGCTTTCTCTTTTGCTCCCAAGCATACAACCATACTTTCAGTTGCATAGGCCAAAAACTGTTAAGTCTTCCTTGACTCCTTTCCTTCATTCGTATTCTATATTGAGCCATCAGCAAAGCCAGTTCGCTAAATGCTTAAAATAGGTACAAAATATGGTGCCTTCCACAACCTCCATTGCTATCCTTCCTGGATTATTTCAATAGTTCATCTGGTCTCCCTGTACCCCTCTGTCTACAACTGTCAATTTGACACAGAACAGCTAGATTTTACCTTTTATATTTTAAACATTTTACTTATTATTTTTAGAAAGCGGTGTAGGGAGAGAGGCAGAGAGGGAGAGAGACATCTATGTATGGTTGCCTTTCACCTGCCTCCAGGTCCAGATCTGGCTGGACACCTGGCTTGCAACCTGGTTATGTGCCTTGCTGGGGAATCGAACCAGCAACCTTTGGGTTTGCAGGCTGGCACCTTATCCACTGTGCCACCAGCCAGGGCTTACCTTTTGTTTTTAAGTAGGATCATGCTGTTATTCCTCTGCTCAAAATCTTCAAAGGTTTCCCATTTTACTCAAAGTAAAAGTCAAAATTATTAGAGTGGGCTAGAACCGTCGTACACAACATGCGATAAATCATGCAGGCCAAATTACCTCTGACTTGGGCCCCAACCCCTCTAGCTTATATACCACAAAGGAGCACCAGATTCAGTGCTTTTGCATTTTGCCATCCATCACCTGCTCTTCCCCTCTCGTCTTTCACATGGTGCACTCACTTCTTTCAGATCTCTGATCCAATGTCACCTTTTCAGTGTGATCTCCCTTAATCACTCTTTCCAAAGCTGTAACACACTCATTTCTCTTTTCTACTTTTCCCCATCATTTTCCATACTGTATGTACTTATTATTTATTGCCTGTCTCTTCCTACAAGAATGAAATAACACATAAGCAGGGTTTTTTTCCTTTTTAGGTCACCACTGATTCACCAATACCTAGGTATAGGCTCTGTCCTATGTTATATGACCAATAAATACAAAAATGAATGAATAAATGTCTGCCTATCCAAACACTACACAGGTTACAAGGCAGGATCAATGTCTTTTTGTTTTGTACTTTGAGAGAGATTGATTGATTATTGTTCCTTTTATTTATTCACTGCTTTATTTTTGTACATGCCCTGACTGAGGAGCAAACCCCATAACCTTGGTTTATGGGGATGATGCTCTAACCAACTGAGCTACCCAGCAGCCAGGGTGGCAGGACCAATGCTCTTTAATTTCTGTACTCTCTCCCATCTCTTAAGTACACAGAAGATTATCTGACACATAATTCATGTTGAATACACATTAAATTAACCAACAGTTTATCTGATTCCTAACTTAGAAAAGTAGTATACGAGTATATAAAAATATTTTATTTTCTGTATGGCTGATCATTAGTGCATGTTAGTAGAAACCAGTGATGAAAAGGTGTTTCATCTTGGCTTCCATATTAATTGAAGGTTTTCTTTATTGTTATTTTTATTTTAAAGCAAATGGCAAAGCCAAACACCGTATTTTAGAAAGGTAGCTGCAATAATGTGAGAAATATAACTAGTATGGGAAAAAACACAGCAAACTATGAAGTTTATGTATAGCCTTACAAATCTTATAGATATAAAAGCAATAATTTTACAATGAGATGAATCTATTCTAGGGATATTTCCCAAATTCTACTTTTGTAAATAGTGGTAAATTTAGTACTGCTCATTGCACAGCAGAGTGAAAGAGTATGTCACCAGAGCCAGGACTGCCAGGTCTCATCAAATATAATCTTTGCTGAATGGGGAATTTTACTGCCTCAAAATGGTTCCAATCACTGTCCCAGAGCAATGGACCTCTACAAAGTTTGGTATTGCAAAAATCTTGAAATCTACATGTATATCAAGCATTTATTATTAGACTCATTATAAACATACAGATGATATGATTAAAAATAATTTAAAAATATTACTGGACTTAAGAGTAGCTTTGTCATGTTCTTAATTATGAATATTAAAATATCCAATTTCTATTATCATGGGAGAGACTCCAGAATTAAGTTATGCTAAAAAAGGAATCCTCATATTCCGAGACTAGGTACAAGTACTCCGGAGCTTTCAAAGGTATCATTCTACGTATGATCTTTGTCTTTCATAGATAATACTGAATGGATAAATAGGCATTTTTTCCCATGCTGGTACTCACTCTCGATTGGCAGTATAGGAGGGAAATAACTTGGGTCTGCGTGGTGACTGTTCTACTAGCTAGCTCTCAATCCAGGAACAAGACACTTTACTTCTATAAGCTTCTATCTCTTCCCTTTTTTATGAAATGAAGATGAGTCCATCTCCCCATAACCTCTTCGTTAGAAGTTATTACAAGACAAAATCAGGATGAATGCTCCATTATGAAGTATGATATCAATATTACCATATAGTAGAATGCATGGAGGTAATGGGCTGAAATGATTAAATTCCGACTTGACTATGAAGGGACGGACCTAAATGCTAATAAGGTAAAGGGTTTTTAGACCTGACAGCAAATAATGAGCCAAGCCATTTGAAGTTTTACTGAGGAGGGTGGGGATGATGGTTCTGTGTGTACATGTAAAAATCAATGTGGTAATTCACAACTTCAAAGAAA
The DNA here is from genome assembly GCA_004026585.1 of Noctilio leporinus. Classification (NCBI taxonomy): domain Eukaryota; kingdom Metazoa; phylum Chordata; class Mammalia; order Chiroptera; family Noctilionidae; genus Noctilio; species Noctilio leporinus. The sequence goes on along the minus strand of PVIW01003252.1, from coordinate 113,312 downwards.
TCTGATGGCACTGGGAAAGCATGGGTAGGGATAAAAAGAATTAGGCTATTCTGTAAAAGTCCAAATGAAAGATAAAAACTTAGGAGTAGATATTGACAGACAGTAAGATAAGAATGAAATGACTGTAAAAGGATCTGAAAAACTGCATTTAAGAGAAAAAGGGAAACATTTTAACACCAGCAGAGAGGTAGACAGTAACACAAGGAAATAAATTTCCCCTTATTTTGTAATCGAAAAAGACTAAATTTAAGGATGTTGTTAAATTTGAGATGTCGAGTTATTCAAGTAAGTGTTGTCCAATAAGGGTGTGAAATTACACCTCAGAAAGAAGAGGCTGTACACAGAGCTATAGATCTGGGAGTAAGATGCTTAAGATGGTTGAAGAAGTTAGAGAATAGTAAGGGAGAGCTGAATAAAGAACTCTCAGAACTCCAAAATCAGAAGGTGGGCAGAGGTACAACCGGAAGGAGAATAAAAAGAACGTAAGATAAGATGAAAAGAGGAAATTTATTACAAATGCTTATACTTACAGAAATATTACAGATGAGATACAAATGATGCTTAATTTTGGTATTTGATTTAGAAATAAATTCTAAAGATTAGAGAACACTTTTAGCTTAGTTTCATGTTTAGAAAAATAGTATTTTCCTATGATGAAAAAATGTGTGAGCCTCCAATATCTCCCTTCTCAAAAGCTTCCAAATTGGTTAGTCATATTCTTCATTCATATACCCAAGACCCTTTGCCTTTAAGCATTAATAGTCAAAAATGATGCTGATACTCCAAAAAGCAACAAAAGAAAGTAAAGATCATTTTCTGGAGAGAAGGAAGACATTTTGCGTTTGTTTTTGAATAGTCTAATTCTACTAGATTATGTTATATTCTATTTGAAGTGGTAGTGAAATATGATTTTCCTTAAAAATAGCTTATTTAAGCATCCAACAAGTTTAATTTCAGTTACTTGGGAAACTTCATCATCCAGAACACCTCATTACGTAGCAACACCAGACAGAGTTGGCATCAGGTCTTATCATTTTGCCACTACAGACAGTAACTCATTTACCCTTACCAAGCCAGAAGTCTGGAAGTCATCCTAGAGCCTTCCTTTCTCTAACCTCCAATAATTAATTATTCACCAGTTAAACAGCTCTCAAAAATGTTTCTCCACCATCATTTTCGCCTGTCCTAGTACTAAGCCATTAACTAAACTGACAGTGTCTCAAATGATAATGATCATATTTGGGGCCCATGTCTAGATATTAAGCATCCTGTAATATATTCTGTACTGGCAGTACTAAAAAGTTGCAAAGATAGTGAGCGTGTCAATGAAAAATCAAAGAAGTGCTCCTTTGAACAAAACACTTACCTCTTTATAATGTCATTCTATTATCTTATCTAGGAGCAAGTACCTAGTTATTTCAGAATGCTAAATTCTTCTACAACCTATGAGCCTGGGTTAGATTTCCATCCTCCTCTTTATTAAAATCTATGAATAAGAAAGTCTTAAGTTCTTCGAAGTACAAAAGCAACAAAGCCTTCATGTCAATAATGTAGTAATAAAATGTTCATAAGATCCTGGTTATAGTATAGTAAGATAAGTAAATCTATTTACGTATTTATAATTTTAAACAAAGTTTTACTTAGTAAAAAAGTAATTAATTTATCAATTTGCTATAACCTAAAAATACAATGAAATTTTAAAAAGCAAGGCAATTACCTGAGGAGAGTCAAAAGGGTATCGACTACTAAACTTAAATAGAAGTTGAAATTTTTCCCCTTCATATAAGGTACCTGGTGCACCTTCCATGTCTACAATCCACCTAGGATAGAAAAAACAAAAAAACAAAAACAAAAACAAATTAAAAACTTCAGATAAAAGAAATTGAGGTGAGAAGGAAAAACAGGAACACCAAGAACTTCCTCTGCTCCAGGCACTAGGAGTCATTCATGTGTAATGGCACACTTCTTTCCCCCAACAATCATAAAAGACAGCATTCACACTCCTGGCATATTCCTTTCTCTGCCACTCAAGGTCAGACAGCTAGCGAAGGACAGAGCCAAATTTTAACCTAGGTCTGAAAAAAACAAGGAAATAGTGAATAAATGAAAAACAAAACAAACAAAACCCAAAGTAAAATCCCAATCAGGGAGCTGACACAAAAGTATGTGTTCTTCCTACTCAACTGACTACAGAGAATTGCAGTGAGACCAACTTTCTCATCAGTATTCTAAGGAAGACTAGGGAAAAGAAAGTTAAGCTGACATCAGTCCACTTACTCTGATGGGTATTCAAAGCTCTATACGGCCTTTCCTTTGTCTCATTATATTTCAACTGTTTAATAAGACCCTGAGTAGATTTCTGCTATGTATGCAAGCTGTTTCCATATATAAAAACCATGATATAAAACTGAGATATAATTCTGCCCAATCATCTTTGCCATCATCATTTCTGTTTCTCTACTCCTACCTTCTTCATTTTTTTTTAAATTTAAAACATCAATGTATGGTTGCTCCCCACCTGCCTCCAGCCACGGACCTGGCTGGAGACCTGGCTTGCAACTTGGTTATGTGGCCTGGCTGGGGAATCGAACCAGTGACCTTTGGGTTCACAGGCCAACACCTTATCCACTGTGCTACCAGCCAGGGCAAGGTAAGAATTTATTTTTTAATAAAAGAGGGTAGTGTATAGAATATACTTATATCTCTGCCATTTATAGTAATTATTGTACACATGGCCAATTCCTTTAATCTTATACTTTTCAAGTATAAAAATGTATTATTTTAAATACAAGGAAACAAAAGGAAGTAAGATGGAGACTACAGTTTTGAGTTTCTAGCCTTCATCCCATATAGTATAGACTTTAACAGTATATAGAACAACATATGTGCCAATTCTCTGAAAGCAACCAGCTAACACAAACAGACTCTCAACAGCATGGCTATTCATTTTCAAAATGCATGCTGAATACCCTACATGGTGAAAGAAATATGACCATAGACCCAAGAGGCAATATTTTAGTGAAAGCCCCTTAACTAGTTGTATGGCAAAGTGTAAGGTATTCTACCTCTTCCCATTTTAACTATTTCAATTGTAAAACAGGTATTTCCAAATGATATTTACTTCAAAAGTATTGCTGGAAAGATACCTAACATTACATAGGAAAAACCCCCCATCACATTCCTGACATCAGAGCAAGAACACAGTAAATTATATACAATGCAAAAGCTGCACTGAAAATATAAAAGCTATTCTCTTTTCAAACTAGGTAGGTCCTTCCAAGCCATCAAAATCCAATTTACTCCGGATACCCACATTGCAGAATGATATTCTGAGGAAAAGCCAGGACTTTCTGGTGCCCTTTTATTCTGTTTATAAGGTAATTTTTGGAACATATAATATACCATAAACTTTCATGTGATCTACCCAAGCACAGCTTTACAGTTGCTAAATAAACACCTCAGTAATCTTTCTGATAGCTGGGTGAGAGGTCAAAAAAGGCATAATTTTGAACTGCAAAATATAATTTTAAATGACATTTTACTAACTAAAAAGTAAATTATGTTCACTAAAGAATATTTAGACAAAATAGAATACAAAAATCACCCCCAGATAACTACTGTTGAGTTTTGTAATGTAAGTCATTTTGCAGTTGATTTTATTTAATTTTATTTTTATTTTTATTGTTCTTACATTGCATTCATCTCATTTTTCTCCCTCTGCTCTCCCCCTACCCCATCCTCCTTATCACTGCCCCCCAGTCAATCCACATGTTGTCCTTGTCCATGGGTCATCCATGTTAATTCCTTGGCTAAATTATTCCCCTTCTTTGTCTCGTCCCCCTTCCCCACACCCCTTCCCCTCTGCACACTTAAAGTATGTTCCTTGTATTCATGTCTCTGGTTGTGTTTCATTTGCTTGTTTGCTTCTTCATTAGTCTCCTGTATTAATTAAGAACATGTGGTATTTAACTTCTGCTGCCTGGCTTATTTCACCAAGCATGATACTTTTCAGTTCCATCCACGCTATCACAAATAGAAGTTCTTTCTGCTGCACAGAACTCCACTGTGTAAATGTACCACAGTTTTTTGACCCATTCATCTACTGAAGGACATTTAAGTTGTTTTTGCACTTGGTTATTGTAATAATGCTGCTATGAACATAGATAGGGATGAACAGGTTCTTCTGAATTAGTGTTTCAGAATTCTTTGGGTATAATCCTAGAAGAGGAATCACTGGGTTGTAAGGCAGTTCTAAGTTTTTTGAGGAAATCCCATACTGTCTTCCATAGTGGCTGCACCAGTCTGCATTCCCACCAGCAGACCACCAGGGTTCCCTTTTCTCCACATCCTTGCCAGCATTTGTTGTTAATTGATTTGTTGATGATGGCCATTCTGACAGGTGTGAGGAATTTTAATTTGCATCTCTCTGATGGCTAGTGATGTTGAGCATTCTTTCATGTGCCTACGGGCCCTTTGTAGGTCTTTCTTGAAAAAGTGTCTGTTCAGGTTCTTTGCCCATTTTTTAATTGGGTTGTTCGTTTCCCTGGCGTTGAGTTGTATTAGCTTTTTATATATTTTGGAGATCAAATCCTTATCTGAGGTGTCATTGGCAAATGCGTTTTCCTATTTGGTTGGTTCCCTTTTGACTTGGATGTTTTTCTTTGGCTCAGCAAAACCTTTTAGTTTGATGCAGTCCCATTTGTTTATTTGTTCATTTCCTGTGTCCTGGGAAATATTTAAATGAAAATTTTGCTGCATGGGGTATCTGCAATTTTGGGTATCTCCTATTTTCCTCTAGGGCTTTTTATAGTGGCACTGCTTATGTTTGTCTTTTATCCATCTTGAGTTTATTCTGGTGTATGGTGTAAGTTCACGGTCTAGTTTCATTTTTTTGCATGTACCTATCCAGTTCTCCCAATACCACTTGTTGAAGAGGCTACTTGCACTCAATTTTATGTTCCATCCCTCTTTGTCAAATACTAGTTACCCACAGAGTCCTGGGTTTATTTCTGGGCTCTCTAGTCTGTTCCACTGATCTGTTTGTCTGTTCTTGTGCCAGTACTAGACTGTTTTGGTTACTATTGCTTTATAATATAGTTTGATGCCTGGCATTATGATTCCACCACTTCGTTTTTCTTAGGATTGTTATAGCTATTTGGGGTTGTTTTTGGCTTCATGTGAGTTTTGAAAGTGTTTGTTCTAATTCTGTGAAATATGATGTTGGTATTTTAATAGGGATTGTGTTTAATCTGTAGACAGCTTTAATGTCCCTGTAGACAGGAACATTTTTTTTCTTTTTTGATTTTTTTTTTTTAATTTTATTGTTGTTGTATTACATCCATCCCCTTTTTGCTCCCCTCTGTTACCCTCCCCACCCATCCATTCCCCCCAGTCAATCCCACCTGTTGTCCATGTCCATGGTTCCTTTATACTAGGTTCTTGTCTAAACTGCTCCCCTTCCTTGCCTCTGCCTCCCCCCTCCCCCCAACCCCCTTCCCTCTGACCACTGAAGGCCTATTCCTTGTATTCATATACTTGGTTCTGTTTTGCTTGTTGTTAGTTTTGCTCATTATTGTCCCGTAATGAGTGAGATCATATGATATTTGTCCTTCACTGACTGGCTTATTTCACTAAGCATGATACTCTCCAGTTCCATTCATGTTGTTGCAAAGGGTACAAGTTCCTTCTTTCTGCTATATACAATTCCATTGTGTAAATGTACCAAAGTTTTTTGATCCAATCATCCACTGATGGGCACTTAGGCTGTTTCTAGCACTTGGCTATTGTAAATTGTACTGCTATGAACATAGGTGTGCATAGGTTCTTATGAATTGGTGTTTCAGGATTCTTTGGGTGTAGTCCAAGAAGTGGAACCACTGGATCAAAAGGCAGTTCCATTTTTAGTTTTTTAAGGAAACCCCATACTGTTTTCCACAGTGGCTGCAAAGCCTACATCCCCACCAACAGTGCACCAGGGTTCCCTTTTCCCCACATCCTCGCCAATGCTTGTTGTTTGTTGATTTGCTGATGTTGGCCATTCTGACAGGTGTGAGGTGGTATCTTATTGTGGTTTTAATTTGCATCTCTCTGATGACTAGTGATGTTGAGCATTCTTTCATATGCCTCTGGGCCCTTTGTATATCTTCCTCAGTGAGTTGTCTGTTCAGGTCCTTTGCCCTGGTGTTGAGTTGTAGCAGTTCTTTATATATTTTGGAGATCAAACCCTTGTCTGAGGTATCATTGGCAATTATGTTTTCCCATACAGTTGGTTCCCTTCGAATTTTGCTGATGTTTTCTTTAGCTGAACAGAAACTTTTCAATTTGATATAGTCCCATTTGTTGATTTCTTCTTTCATTTCCTTTGCCCTTGGTGAAGTATCAGTAAACATATTTCTGCATAGGATATCCCAAAGTTTACTGCCTATATTTTTCTCCAGGACCTTTATGGTGGCCCTGCTTATGTTTAAATCCTTTATCCATCTTGAGTTTATTCTGGTGTATGGTGTAAGTTGGTAGTCTAGTTTTATCTTTTTGCATGTTGCTGTCCAGCTCTTCCAACACCATTTGTTGAAGAGACTATTTTTACTCCATTTTATGTTCCTTCCCCCTTTGTCAAACATGAGTTGACCATAGAGTCCTGGGTTAATTTCTGGGCTCTCTATTCTGTTCCATTGATCTATATGTCTATTCTTATGCCAGTACCAGGCTGTTTTGATGACAGTAGCCTTGTAGTATTGTTTGAAGTCTGGTATTGATTCCTCCTACCTTGTTCTTCTTTCTCAAGATTGCTGTGGCTATTCGTGGGCGTTTTTGGCTCCATATAAATTTTTGCAGTATTTTTTCTATTTCTGTGAAGTCTGTCATTGGTATTTTAATTGGGATTGCATTGAATCTGTAGATTGCTTTGGGTGGTATGGACATTTTTATGATGTTAATTCTTCCCAACCATAAACATGGTATGTGCTTCCATTTAATTGTATCTTCCTTAATTTCTTTAATCAGTGTGTTGTAGTCTTCTCAGTACAAGTCTTTTACTTCCTTGGTTAAGTTTATTCCTAAGTACTTTATGTTGCTGTGGTAAATGGGATTTGTTTACTAGCTTCTTTCTATCTCTGATAGTTCATTGTTGGTGTATAGAAATGCATTTAATTTCTGGATACTGACTTTGTATCCAGCTATTTTGCCTAATTTAGTTGTTAGACTGTGTAGTTTTTTAGTGGAGTGTATGTATAGGGTTTTCTATGTACACTATCATGTCCTCTGCAAATAATGACAGTTTTACTTCCTTCTTTCCAATTTGGAAGCCTTTGATTCCTTTGTCTTGTCTGATCTCTGTGGAGAGAACTTCTAAGGTATGTTGAATGAAAGTGGAGAGAGTAGACACCCTTGCCTTGTTCCTGATCTTAAGGGAAAGGCTTTCAGTTTTTGCCTGTTGAATATGATGTTAGCTTCAGGTTTCTTGTATATGGCCTTTATTATATTGAGGTATATCCCCTCTATTCCCATCTTATTGAGGGTTTTTATCGTAAAAGGGTGCTGTACGTCATCAAATGATTTTTCACATTTATTGATATGAACATATGGTTTTTGTCTTTCAGTGTATGTGATGAATTACATTTATTGATTTGTGAATATTGAACCATCCTTGCATCCCTGGGATGAATCCCACTTGGTCATGGTATATGATTTTTTAAAATATATTGTTGGATCCAGTTTGCCAATATTTTGTTAAGAATTTTCACATCCATGTTTATCAGAGATATTGGCCTGTAGTTTTCTTTCTTTGTTGGGTCCTGATCTGGTTTTGGGATTAGAACAATACTGGCCTCATAAAAAGTATGGGAGTATTCCCTCTTCTTGGATTTTATAGAATAGTTTGAGGAAGACAGGAGTTAGTTCTTCCCCAAACATTTGGTAAAATTCACCTGTGGAGTCATCTGGTCCAGGGCTCTTGTGTGCTGGGAGTTTCTTGATTACTTCATCAATTTCATTAGTTAATGGCTTAGTCAGGCTTTCTGCTTCTTCTTGAATGAGTTTTGGTAGGTTATACATTTCCAGAAATGTGTCCATTTAACCCGGTTGTCAAATTTCTTGTCAGCTACTTGTATGTAGTAATTTCTTACAATCATTTATATTTCTGTGGTATTGGTTGTGACTTCTCCTCTGTTATTTCTGATTTTGTTTATTCGGGTCCTCTCCCTTTTTTTCTTGATGAGTCTAGTTAATGGTTTGTCAATTTCATTTATTTTTTTCAAAGAACCAGGTCCTGGATTTATCAATCCTTTGAATCATGCTTTTAATCTCTATGTTGTTTAATTCTGCTCTGATCTTGATAATTTCCTTCCTTCCTTTTTGCTCTGGCCTTTGTTGTTGCTTTTCTAGTTCTTGAAGCTTTATAATTAAGTTGTTTGTAGGAGTTTTTTCTAGGTTTTTTATGTAGCCCTGTATTGCTGTGAACTCCCTTCTCAGGACAGCCTTTGCTGTGTCCCATGGGTTTTGGGGTGTTATGAATTCATTTTCATTTGTTTCCAGATACTTTTTGGTTTCTTCTTTGATTTTGTTATTAACATTCATTACTTAATAACATGTTATTTAATCTCCATGGATATTGTTTTTGTTTTTTTCCTTGAAGTTAGTTTCCAGTTTCAAACAACTGTGATCTAAGAAGATGCTTGGTATGATTAAATTTTCTTGAATTTTTGTTTTGTCTCCTATCATGTGGTCTATTTTTGAGAATGTTCCATGTGCATTAGAGAAGAATGTGTGTATTTCACTTCTTTGGGGTGAAAAGTTCTGTGTATGTCAGTTAATTTAATTTCATCTAGAGTGCTGTTCAATGCTTCAATATCTTTGGTGGGTTTTTGCTTGGAAGATTTGTCCATGGTTGCTAATTGGGTATTAAGATCCCCTGTTGTTGTGTTGCTGTCTATATCCTTCTTGAAGTCCAAGGTTTTCCTTATATATTTGGGCGCTCCTACATTGGGTGCATGTACTTTGCAAGGGTTATGTCTATATCCTTCTTGAACTTCAAGGTTTTCCTTATATATTTGGGCGCTCCTACATTGGGTGCATGTACTTTGCAAGGGTTATGTCTACATCCTTCTTGAACTCCAAGGTTTTCCTTATATATTTGGGCACTCCTACATTGGGTGCATGTACGTTTGCAAGGGTTATGTCTTCCTGATTAGTTGTTCCCTTCAGTATTATGAAATGCCCTTCTATGTCTCTTTTTATGTCTGTCATTGTGAAATCTGTTTTGTCTGATATAAGAAGTATTACTACTCCAGCCCTTTTTTCATGTCCATTTGCTTGAAATATATTTTTCCATCCCTTCATTTTCAGTCTGTATTGATCTTTTGTTCTGAGATGGGTCTCTTGAAGACAGCATATATGTGGGTTGTTTTTTTACCCATTCCGCTACCCTATGTCTTTTTATTGATTCCTTTAATCCATTTACAATTAAGGTTATTATTGAAAGGTACCTCTTCATTGACATTTTCCCTTTTTGTTACTGTATTTCTCTCTTCTTTCATATTTTTAAAGCAGACCTTTTAGCATCTCTTGCATTGCTGGTTTGGTGGGGATGTATTCTTTTAGCCTTATTTGTCTGGGAAACTCCTTATTTCACCTTTGATTTTTAACGAGAGCCTTGCTGGGTAATTTTCTTGGTTGCAAGCCTTTGTTTTTCATTACTTGGAGTATTTTTTGCCATTCCTTTCTGGCTTGTATTGTTTCTGTTGAGAAATCATTTGATAACCTTATAGGAACCCCCTTATGTGTTATTAGCTGTTTCTCTCTTGATGCTTTTAGGATTCTCTCCTTATCTTTGAAGTTTGCCGTTTTAATTATGTGTCTTGAAGTGGGCCTGTTTGTGTTCATATTCATTGGCACCCTCTGTGCTTCCTGAACTTGAGTGACATCTTCATTCATCAATTTAGGGAAGTTTTCTGTCATTCCTTTTTCGAACAGGTTTTCTATCCCTTCTCTTCTCCTGCTATCCCTATGATACAGATATTGTTGTCCTGTATGTCTTTTAAAACCTCTTCATTCCTTTTCAGTTCTTTTTCATTTTGCTGCAATGTCTGGTTATTTTTTTCCCCATTGTCCTGCAAATTGCTGATCCGGTTCTCTGCTTCATCTAACTTGCTTTGAATTCCTTCTATTGTATTCTTCCCTTCTGACATTGTATTCTTCATTTCCTCGTGGTTCTTACTGATGGTTTCTATGTCCTTTTTAATGCTGGTGTAATTTTCAGTGAGTTTCTTGTAGTTTTCTTTGAGCTCATTGAGCTCACTGAGTATTATTTCTTTGAATTCCATGTCTGATAGTTTCCTTGTATTTCATTTTGCAGTGTTTCTGATGATTCCTCCTTTCCTTAAGGTGATGGACTGTTTCTTTTTCTCCCCATTTTGGGTGTGTGTTGTTGCTTGTTTTTGTTTCCTGGAGTAATCTGCTTTGGCTCCCTACCTTCCTGGAGTGCCCTTCTGTGGTAGGAGCTTTGTGGAGTTCAGTAATGCAGTCTCCTAGATTTCCTCAACTTGTTGGAGTGCCCTTTATCATTAATTTGGGCTGTCTGGTTGTATTTTGGATTTGATTTATGTGTTGCTCCTTTCACTCCAGTTGGCTGATTGAAAGACACTCTATCACATCTCAAAAACTGTCATTGAGCTGCTTATTAGGGATAATAACTCAAGTGCTTGAGATTAGCAGTGATCCATTTCTTCCATCTGCCTCTTTTCCTTGATCAAGTCTCTGCAGTCTGCAGTCAAGCTGCAGGGCCTTGGAGTGGCATGGCCTATCGCTGTTACAATCAGGCCTGCCCTGAGTGCCACATCTCCTGGTAGGCTGAGCCTCCAGTAGCCTAGCTGTTTTTCCATGCTGCTGGAGTTTTGGGGCCCTCCCTTTGCATGCTGAATCTGTGGGGAGCATAACAGGCTGCTGTTTGTGGATGGCTAGCCCTCCCCTGCCAACCCCTTGAGGTTTTCACAGTCTGTAATGGGTGCCTGGTTCTGTGGGGAGCCCCGCTGCACACTCTTTGTGAGTGATGGCTAGCCCTACCCACCCAGATGCTCAAGGAGGTTTTCACTGTCTGTGATGAGCTCCGCTGGTTGTGCTAAGGCATGTTCCCCTCTCTTGCAGATTCCGAAGGAGCCTACGTGATGGTGTGGGTGTGTGAAATTGGGCCTCCCTTCTTACTGTGGCTCTGAGCTGCCCTCTGCCCAGGTGGTGCAGTGGCAGAGTTTTCTGTCTTCATGGTGCCCTGGCCAGTGCAATCCCGCTCCCGCTCATGGTGGGTCTGTTCCCTTCCACCTCTGGCCCTGGTAGCTGCTTCCTCTCTCTCAGCCTCCAGGGCACAGCTCTCACACAGTCCCTCCCCTGTAGGAGTTCAATTCCTCAGTCCCCGAGTTTGCACTCACTGTCCACACATCACTGCTCAGATTTCTATTCACTGGGGAGCCTGAAGTTGTCAGAGCCACCCGCCGGCTGGTTTAGAACTGTCTCACTTGCTCTCCTGTAGGTCTCTGCAGCCTCTGGGCTGTGCAACCCTGAGTTCAGATGCTTACTAGTCCAATTCACTGGGACTTGCAGCTGTCTCATGCTCCCTACCCTATCCTCCAGCTGCTCTGGTGCTTGAGAACCCCATCACCGATGCCCTCTAGTCTGTCACCACTTTTTCCCTCTAATATATATTTCCATGTTATAGCCATGGACCCCAGAGCTGAAATTTAGCTGCAGTTTCTTCATCAATTCAAATAATTTTAATCGCAAAATAAAGATGAAGTGGGAGAAGTCTCAGTTCTTAACTTCTTGTGAGTAGCTATTGCTCTATGATTCTAAAGTTTAAATGTATATGTATTTTTCTCACATTCATGTCTCCTAATTAAAGTAACAGCCAGCTCTATTCCTCTTTGAAGAAAAGACTAGCTTAGTTGGGTATATTAAGACAGGATACATACCAACATGGCCTCTTTAAGGGCTTTTTCAAAGGTAATTATGGCTACACAAAATTTTTGCCTCATCTGCTGACTGTAGACTAAAGCTTAAGGGATGCCATTTCACTATACTACCTTGAGAAACCATTTCCCTATTACTGACATTTATATTGTTTCCAAGTTGTCCCAGAAATAATGTTAAAATGAGAACAGCTGACCCTGGAACAACATGGGTTTAAACTGCACAGGTCCACTTATATGTGAATTTTTTCAATATATATGTATAGTACTGTACATACGTTATTTTCCTTATGATTTTAATAACTTTTTCTTTCTCTAGCTTACTTTAGTGTAAGAATACTATATATAATACACATCATATACAAAATGTGTGTTAATTATTCATTTTGGTAAGGCTCTCAGTCAACAATAGACCATCAGTAGTTAAGTTTTGGGGAAGTCAGAAGTTATATATGGATTTCTGACTACATGGGAGCTGGTGCTCCTAACCCTCTACATTGTTCAAGGGTATACTGTAGTTAGTTTCTAAAGTCACTCTTTCCATATCTCTGTTCTTTTCTTAAAATAGTACAGGGGTTTATTAAGTCAAAGGACATGATACTCATGTTTTTAATAGCTTTAATACATACTACCACCATGACTTCCAAAAACCTTAGTATGCTTATCCATTTCCACATCCCATATAATCCCACTGAACTATTTTAAGATTGGATATTGATAAGACAATTTTTATATCCTGGATGGTGGACCAAAGATAATCAAAATTTTATGATTCACTTACAATATTTATTTATTTTTTAAAGTATTTTATTATTTTTTAAAAACATTTTATTCATTATTTTTAGAAAGAGGGGATGGGAGAAGTAAGAAAGGGTGAGAAACATCAATGCATGGTTGCCTTTCACCTGCCTCCAACTGAAGACCTGGCTTGCAACCCAGGTATGTGCCCTGGCTGGGAATCAAACCAGCAACACTTGGGTTCACAGGCCAGTGCTCAATCTATTGAGCCACACCAGCCAGGGCACTACAGTGCTATTAAAAAAACAAACAAACAAAATTACTGCTTGACAAAAAATCTCTAATGACACGTTTATTCAAAGATAACATTGTTTCAAAAGAAACATCAACAAAACAGCAACCAGCCAAATATGAAAAGCTATTTGCCAATAATACCTCTGACAAGGAGTTAATATTCAAAGTATACGAGTATAAAGAACTCACACAACTCAATAACAAAAGAACAAACAGGCCAATCGAAAAAATGGGTAAAGGACCTGAACACTTTTCCCAAAATGATATACAGACAGCCAAGAGATATATGAAAAGATGTTCAACTTCACTGGCTATTAGGGAAATGCGAATTAAAATCCACGATGATAAACTACTTCACACCTGTTAGAGTGCCTAGTTATCAGTAAGAAAAGAAATAACAAATGTAGGAAAAGTTGTGCAAAAAAAGGAACTTATACACTGCTGGTGGGAATGTAAATTGGAACAGCCTCTATGGAAAACAGTATACAGGGAGCATGTGATTCATTGGCAGTAACTTTGCATCTCCTTATTTCACATGCTTCTTATTAATTTTGAAAAACTGTTTCTAAGGTTATGATTTAACACCACTGTTTCAGATACACAGTACTAAATTCTGAGAGCAACCATCATGTCAAAGGAATATGATGTTAGAGCAACCATAACTTCTGGACTGCGTGCAGGGCCAACTGCTAAGTAAACTGTGGACTTCAATAACATCCATTTAGGTACAGTTGACAATGTGAAGGTGTATGCTGCTGATCTTGATGTCACCACACCAACAAGGAAAATGCATAAGGTATGCAAGGATCCCACAAGTTCAGATATTGTACACAGAATCCAGGAGATCATCAATGAAGATAAAGGAAAGGCAACACACTGCATAGCAAGACAACTGTAGATGTCAGATGCAATGGTTCACAAGATCGTTGCTGAAGATGTCAGATATAGATCGTATGTTCTTAGAAGAGGCCAGTTTATGACACAGCAAACAAAGGAAAGGCGCTTTGAAAAAGCAAGGAAACTGCTAACAAAATGGAAAAATCCCAAAGAAAAAACCCTGATTTTTTTCTCTGATGAAAAGAATTCTCAGCAGGACCAGATAGTCAATAGAAGACACAACAGGTGGCTCTGTGAGAATCTTAATAAAGTCCCAATTGTCACGAAAACAAAATTTCCTGCTACAGCGATGGTATTAAGTGCTGTCAGCAATGAAGGAGATATCATGACCCCACAGTTTTATCCACAACCTTGAAGGTGACTACTGATATTTACCTTGACATTTTGAGGGAAGTAGTTGTACCATGGATGAAGCAAGTTATAAATGAGGGCCATTTTATCTTCTAACAAGACGGTGCACCAGCATAGACCACCAAAAAGGTGCAATAATTTCTCAATGTTCCTGAATTCTGGTCAGAGGAAACTTGGCTGCCTAGTTTACCAGATGCAAATCCTTTAGACTATTATGTATGCAGCATTTGTGAGAGAGAAGTTAATAAACAACTTTTTCCAATAAAGAGGCTGTTAAAGCTAAGACTGAAAACATGATGATGTCCATGGATAAAGAAAAGTTAAAGTGTGCTCAAGATTCCCAAGTCAAATCGAGTCTATTATTATAGCAAATGGAGACTCTTTTGAACAATTTAAAAAATAATGACTGTTTATGTATTTACATATAAGAATAAATTTATTTTAAAATATAACACTTTTGTGGTACATTGTTTATTTTACTAAAATTCTGCTGCTTCATTGTGCCCACCCTATAGAGGTTCTTCAAAAAACTAAGAATTAAAACGACAACAACAACAAAAAACAATTAAGAATATAGTTACTGCCCTGACTATCTTAGTTCAGTTGGTTGGGTGTCCTTCTGCAAAGCTAAAGGTTGCTAGCTCAACTCCCAATCAGGATACATGCCTGGGTTACAAATTCCATCCCCAGTCGGGGCATGTATAAGACACAACCAACCAGTGTTTCTCTCTACATTAATATTTCTCTCCCTCTGTTTTCCCCTCTCTAAAAACTTATTAAAAAAAAAATTTTTTTTTTAAGATTTTTATCATTTTCAGAGAGATGGGAAGGGACAGAGGCAGAGAGGGAGAGGGACATAATGTATGGTTGTCTTTTACCTGCCTGCCTCCAGCTACAGACCTGGCTGGAGACCTGGCTTGCAACCTGGTTCTCTGCCCTGGTTGGGAATTGAACCAGTGACTTTTGGGTTCACAGGCCAATGCCTTATCCACTGTGTACCACCAGCCAGGGCCAAATAAATGAAATTTTAAAAAATAAAATAAATAAAAATAAGGGTAAGAGTTACCATATGACCCAGCAACCCCACTTCCAGGTATCTAAAGATATATACACCCCTGTGTTCACTGCTGCATTATTCACAGTGGCCAAGACATGGAAATAAACTAAGTGTCCTTCAACTCATGACTAGATAAAGAAAATGTGGTATACATGTACAATGGAATAATGCTCAGCTGCAAAAAGATGAAATGTTGCCATCTGAGACAACTTGGATGAATCTTGAAAACATCATGCTAAGTGAAATAAATCTGATGGAAAAGAACAAAAACCATGATTTCACTCATATGTGAGATATAAAACAAAAAGCAACAAAGAACAAACATACAAACACACAAGACGCAGACAACAGCATGGTGGTTACCAGAGAGGCAAAAGGAGGTGAGAGGAGGATGAAGAAGGTAAAGAGGATCAAATATTTGGTGACAGGAAACTAGATTTTGGGTGGCAGAATATACAGATGTTGTATTATAAAGTTGTAATTTAAAAAAAAAATTTTTTTAAAGGTAATGATATTTTGGGAATTATACTTTATGGTATACTACTTAACTATTTGGGAAAACATAAAACATTCCTCTAACTTTTTATAAACCATTGTATTGTGTGGTCCCCTCCACACCCCAAAAACATAAAAGTTGAGAAAGAAGAAACAATAGATTAATACCAATTTCCTTGAGAACTATAAAGCTAGCTATTACAGGATATTCTAAGGTATGTTAACAAAGAAAAAGAAAACAGATAAAAATAAAATATAATTCACTTATTAACAAAAAAAGTCACTTGTTTATGATATAGAACAAATGCCATACACACAAAATGTGTGCTCCATTTCCAAATTTTCATATAATTAAAAATGAAGCCCTGGCTGGTAGCACAATGGATAAGGCGCTGGCCTGAGAACCCAAAGGTCGCAGGTTCGATTCCCCAGCCAGGGCACATAACAAGGTTGCAAAACAGGTCTCCAGGTCAGGTCTGTGGCTGGAGGCAGGTGAAAAGCAACCATACATTGATGTCTCTCTCCCTCTCTGCCTCTCTCTCTTCCCCTCTTTCTAAAAATAAAATCTTTAAAAAAAAAAAAAAAATTGAGAGCCATAAACACAAAGATGAACCTTAAATGCATATCACTAAGTGAAAGAAGCCAATCTGAAAAGGCAACATACTGTGCAATTCCAACTATGTGACATTCTATGAAAGTGAAAACCATAGAACACTAAAAAGATCAGTGGTTGCCGGGGTTTTATGGGGTGTGGGCAGAGAGAGGGAAGGATGAATACATGGTAAACAGAATTTCTACGGCAGTGAAAATACTCTGTATGATACCATAATGACATACATGATATCATACATTTGTCCAAATCCACAGAAAGTTCAACACCAAGAGTGAATCCCAATGTAAAGTTATAGACTTTGAGTGATTATGTTGTATCAATGTAGATTCATCAATTATAACAAATGTACCATGCTGGTGGGGATGGTTATAATAGGGGGAGGCCATGCACATGTGGGAGCAGAGGGTATCTGGTAAATTTCTGTACTTTCTGCTCAATTTTGTAGTGAATCTAAAAATAATCAGTTGAGAATCCTTTTAAAGAAAAGGAGCAATGTTTAAAGAAACTTACAGAGCTAGAGAATTATGTTTTTAAGTACTGATATATCTATTCAAACATCTACATATCCCTTCTCCCTATTCCTGTTCTTAAAGCTGAATTCCTGTATTAATGACTTAAACATCAATGTGAAAAGTAACCAAAATTATTTCTTCCGAAAGGATGAGCACACCCCACCCTCCACCTTGTTGTATGAATTTTGGTCACTTTTGCTCTCTGGACCTAGGCTATCACTGAATATTTGAACTGTCATATTTGCCCTCCAGGTTGGTCTACAGTAAACTTCTATCTTGTTGGCTTCTCTACCTTTCATAGATTTGGAGATTTATTTTTTTTAAGGAGAGTCAATTGCTTTAAATTACAGAATACTTACCTTATCTAACAGAATTATTAAATCAAAGGGATGGTGAAGAACTGACCATAATGGGTTGTGGGATCTGTATGATCCCACAAGAGTATCTGTGTGATACTCTTGAAAATATTTCAAGCTAATTCAAATACTTGTTTTTAATCAAGGGGACCTGTATCTCTCTGCTCTTCTTGGTATCCTATCTGGGAAGAGCTTGTACTCCACTCCCAAGGAAGGAGGTGAGTCAGACAGAATATTTGTTTCCTTCCACCCGTCTTTTTTCATGCATAGAATAAATAAGGTCTATTAACTGTTTTACCTCTTAGTGAAAAGAAAACGTGATGAAATATGAAAATAATTCTGTATTTAAAAAAATGAGCCCTGGCTGGTGTTTCGATGGATAGATGCCAGCCTGTGAACCCAAATGTTGCTGGTTCGATTCCCAGCCAGGGCAGAGAACCAGGTTGCAAGCCAGGTCTCCAGCCAGCTCTATAGCTGGAGGCAGGTGAAAGGTAACCATACATTGATGTTTCTCTCCCTTTCTGCCTCTCTCCTTCCCCTTTTCTCTGGAAATAATAAATAAAATATTAAAAATGGAATAAAATAAAATAAAAAATGAGTATGCATTCATACATTACACTGATGAAGAAGCAAAAAAGTACTTTAAAAAGTAAATACTTACTGTGTAATTGAATTTTGAACACTCTTTTCATTTAAAGTCATCCCAGGGGGTGGGTCATTCTGCAAAGCCAACAGTTCTTTCTGCAGTCGTTTCTGGAAAAACATATCAATAACTTATACTTTTTTGTTATAGTATCTTTCTAGTAATAGTCTAAAATCCTAGATTAAGTTTCTTCCAAATACTCATACCTTTTCCTTTACAAACACCTTACATCTTCTTCATACCCTATACAAATATATAAGCCTAATATTCAAATTTTCAATTGCATGTACTGTAATTCACAATCTATTGCCAAAGTATTTCTAAATATATTTGTAAAAATTGATGATGTAAAGAGATCATGAAGAGCAGCTAGCTACTTAACAAAATGTCAGGGCTACTCCACTGAGGTTATAAGGTCTCAGCCTTGTTATAAGCGCTGAGTGCTTATAACAAGCAGTAGTGCTTCCTCTACTGCTTTTCAATGATAAATACCAGAGTTCTTCATAATCCACAAAGAACATGTCATTTCAGATGGATATGCTTTCCAGAGGAACTATATAAGTACCTTGTCATGAAAAATGCCTTTAAAAAAGTTTTAAATAGTTTTAGCTTATATTTATAGCCCATATTTGTTTCCTTAAATACGATCACCTGCACATAATTTAATTTTTCAAAACCAGAAAAGTAACATATCAAGGCCTGAGACATGTAAACTTACCATTCCATATACCAGAAACCCCAAAGTGGCTATGTATTTTGCATTTTTCTTTGTATAGCTTTTACTGTCAACTTTCCAGTTATTATCAGTAGTGGACATTACTTGTTAGTATGAAAACAAAAACACAGTAGCTTGTAATGTATGGGTTTAAAATCCAAATAATCAATGTTATTAGAATTATATGCAACATTAAAGATTCTAAATAAACAATTTTTATTGGATTAAAATAGACAAGCATGAATATCTTCAGAAGTCAAGAATACACTTCTTAAACGCTAGTATCTGCTGTATCTGGACAAATCTTACTATCGATATAGCAATGTTTCTAGATCTTTTCAATATATGACACCTTTAAGTAAGTTCAATGTCATCCAATATCACTTCAGTTTAGAAAACTCCACCCCTCTTTTGATGAGAATCACTGTAATAGAACTTGAATACCTGGCTCTTAAAGTTGCCAAGAATGAAAACTTTACCTCAGATATTATAGTGTCATAATTGCTAATAACAATAAAAATGAGCCATTAACTACTAGCAATTTCTCACACTCCATATTCTGACTCCATGCTACATTACCCAACAATAGGGTTTATTTATTTTGTTGAATATATCACATTATTTTGGTGTAACAAACTCAAACTTATCTTCAGTGTGGCATTATATTGTCTAACATTTCCCACTTCATGGGTTCCTAACTCATATTATATGCCACCTCAAGGAAACAAAAGAAATTAGAACCGATTTCTCCAAGCCCTCATAAAATAAAAGCATGGCTCAGTAACAGGTCCACAGACACTTTGTGTAGCACAGTGCTAAATCATGGGCTGTCATCTCAGTATTTCCCTCTTCAGGTCCTGAACATTAACTTTTTCAGACAGCTGAAGATGATGGGTTTGACAGTATAAAAATGTACTGAGATGATTGTTTTATAGTGAACATTACTGTTTAAGTTGAAGAATACCACATCAAATAAAATACTCCTAATGCCCTGGCTAGTGGCTCAGTAGATAGGCGCCGGTCTGTGAACCCAAAGGTTGCTGGTTCAATTCCCCAGCCAGGGCACATAACCAGGTTGCAAGCCAGGTCTCCAGCCAAATCCATAGCTGGAGACAGGTGAGAGGCAACCATACATTGATGTTTCTCTACCTCTCTGCCTTTCTCCCTTCCCCTACCTCTGGAAATAATAAACTAACTAAATAAAATACTCCTAGTTATTAAAAAAAAGAATTTTAAATACCATCCTGCCCTAGCCAGTGTGGCTCAGTTGGCTGGAGCATCTCTCTCTAACTGAAAGGTTATGAATTTAATCCTCAGTCTGGGCACATAGGGGAGCAACCAACTCATGCTTCTTTCTGCACTGATGTTTATCTCTCTCCCTTCTTCTCTATCCAAAAGCAATGAAAAGATGTCCTCAGGTGAGGATTAAAAATAAAAAAACTTTAAAAAGCATCCTAAGAAGGCCATTCGTATCTAAACTAATTCAGCTTCTAAACAAATGCATTTCTCTAAGTGTAACCTCACAATGATACATGTTAGAACCATGGCACAAAAATTTTATTTACTTTTTAAAAGATTTTAAAAGACCTGGCTGGTGGCTCAATGGATGGGTGCCCATCTGTGAATCCAAAGATCGCTGGTTCGATTCCCAGCCAGGGCACACAACCAGGTTGCAAGCCAGGTCTCCAGCCAGCTCCATTGCTGGAGGAAGCTGAAAGGCAACCATACATTGATGTTTCTCCCTCTGCTTCCTTCCCTTCCCCTCGCTCTGGAAATAGTGAATAAAGTCTTGAAAAAAAAAAAGAAAAAGATTTTAAAAGAGAGGGGGAAGGGAGAGAAGGAGAGAGAGACATCAATGTACAGTCTTTTACCTGCTGGCTGGAGACCTAGCTTGCAACCTGGTTATGTGCCCTGACTGGGAATCAAACCAGCAACCTTCAGGTTCGAAGGCTGGCCCCTTATCTACTGTGCCACCAGCCAGGGCTGTAAAGCTTAAATTTTAATGAGGGGAAAAGATGGTCAATAAATAATAGCAAAACAAGTATGTACATGGTATATTAAAATCTGATGAAAAATGGAGCAAGTCAAAGGGATGGAGGTTAGGTCTCACATCGTGAAGTGTGAAGTTTTATCTCAAAGTGGCAGTTTAAAAAGCTATTCTAAAAGACAGAAATCCTTGCTTAGCACAGGGAGAATTAGAAATGAGGGGGAAAAACATTAAAAATGTAGGGCTATCTGTATGACAATAAATGCTAATGAAGCAGTACATAAAGTGACCAACAATGTTTTCTCCAATTTCATTTAACCCGCCAAACTAAAGGTGAAAGGTTATCAAAAGGGGAACATGATAGAAAAAAAAAATTGGTACACATTAATATCATGACATTAGCCACCCAATAATATTGGGTGGACATTTTCCACCTAATAATATTAAGAAACAATTATTACAGTAGCCATTTATTTGTTTTTGCTCAGAGTGAACTGATAAGCAATTTTATTTTAAAATACTGATTCAACCCTGGCTGGTAGCACAGTGGATAAGGCGCCGGCCTGCGAACCCAAAGGTCACAGGATCGATTTCCCAGCCAGGACAACATAAAAAGGTTGCAAACCAGGTCTCCAGTCAGGTCTGTGGCTGGAGGCAGGTGAAAAGCAACCATACATTGATGTCTCTCTCCCTTCTCTCCCTTCTCTTCTTTCTAGAAATAATGAAATAAAATCTTTAAAAACATAATAATAAAATACTAATTCATGCGTATTAAGGAAACATTTTCTTTCCTACTGAGTTTAAGTACACTTCTACAAACCTTACCTCCTAACAGCAACTTATTGAAACTTTTTCCCCCTTAGGAAATGGAAAGCCCTCAATAAATGGATGTATTCATTTTTACCTTAAATTGACATCTTTAAAAATCAGACTGGGATACAAATAGTGACAAGACTAAATGATTCCTGTTTTTTTAAGTTAAAAAAGAAAAAAAAAGATTGTATTTATTATTTTTAGAGAGACGTGAAGAGAGGGAGGCAGAGAGGAAGAGAAACATCAATGTATAGCTGTCTTTCACCTGCCTCCAGCCATGGACCTGGCTTGCAACCTGGTTGTGTGCCCTAGCTGGGAATCAAACCAGAGACCTTTGGGTTCATAGACTGGGTCCTATCCACTGAGCCACCAGCCAGGGCTCTGATTCCTATTGTTAGAGAGACTGTAGTCTAAAGAGAGAAATGCATAAATCATTTCTACATGCTTTCAGGGTATGGTGGTGCCCAAAACGAAAAAAAAAAAAAACAGTACTACGGTATACTGAAAGCTGAAGCAAGTATTTCAAACACTAAGCAATATGGTCTCCAGCACAATGGCAGAGTAGATATTCTAAATAATTCTATAGAAAACAAAAACAAAGTGAAAGTAGGAACTCTGAAATTTTGCCTTGGGGTTTCTACCAAACCACAACAGGGGGGAGAGGATACAAAATCAAAAAGTGAGCAATTTAACAAAAGACCAACGTAAAACTATCGCCTCAGTGTAAGGATGAACAAGGTAAAGAGTGCAGGACACTAAAATAAAGTCTGCCTGTTGTGAACTTAGATATGAGTAGAAGGAAAATAATTCTTCCATGAAATGTCATAACCTCAAGTAGTTACCTATAGGGGTTCGCAGTCTGAATTCCTGCCACCTGAGAACCTTGGCCAAGAATTTAATCAAAAGTAATCCATGAGGTAATACCCCAGGCCACTGACAGAAGCAAACAGAAACCCTGGAGGAACACAAGTTCTATCTTTTGAGGCAAAAATTTCACCTTTCAGAATCCAGAAAGATACATTAAAAAATAAGGAACAAGTAAGAAATTATTCAGAAAACAACAGCATGCAACATCTGATGTGATCAAAATCTTCTCTAGATCATCTTCCCTAGCTGGAAAAGTACTAGATCCTCAATTAACTTGCTTTACGTTCTTGCAGCATTTATATAACTATAAGCAACCCTAAGGTAAAAATTATAGCATATTCATTTTTGTACTCCTAGCATTCAACTATGCCTGGCACATGTTTGTTGTTGTTGTTGATGTTGTTTGCCTCTGTAAATGTTTCAAAAGAATTAATGAAGATGTTGACTGGTTCACTGTTTGTAAAAGTGAAATCCAGAAACAATATATGTCTATCAATAGGTAAGTTATACAAATTATGGCATATGAAAACAAGACTATTACAACCATTAAGAATTATGTGGACCCATGTCCCTGGCTGGTGGCACAGTGGATAGATACCGGCCTGCAAACCCAAAGGTTGCTGGTTCAATTCCCAGCCAGGGCACATAACCAGGTTGCAAGCCAGGTCTCCAGCCAGGTCCTTAGCTGGAAACAGGTGAAAGACAACCGTACACTGATGTCTCTCTCCCTCTCTGCATCTCTTCCTCCCCCTCCCTCTGGAAATAATAAATAAAATCTAAAAAAAAAAAAAAAAAAAAAAGAATTATGTGGATCCACCCCTGGATTCCCAGTCAGGCCACATTGCCTGGGTTGTGGGCCAGGAAACTACACATTGATGCTTCTCTCCCTTTCTTTCTCCCTCCCTTCCCCTCTCTCTAAAGAAACAAAGTTTTTAAAAAATACACAAACATGCCCATATAATCAGAACATGTATTTTCTTCTCCCCACTAGAACATTTTTTTTAAATTATGTGGATCCACCTGTGCTAACAAAACTGAAAAACATTGAAATAAAGAACAACTACCTCAACAATACATATAATCCCTTTATGTTAAAAGATTTACTTATATAAATGTTATATAAGGCATATAAGAGATCAGAAAGAAGCACATCAAACTATTTGACAGTACTTCTTTCCCTCCTCATAGTGGAAATGGAAAAAGAGGCCATCCCTATTCGCACTACATGCTTTTTTTATTTATTATTTTTAGAGAAAGGGTAAGGGAGAGAGGCAGAGAGGCAGAGAGGCAGAGAGGCAGAGAGACATCACTGTACGGTTGCCTTTCATCTGCCTCCAGCCATGGACCTGGCTGGAGACCTGGTTTGCAACCTGGTTATGTGTCCTGGCTAGGAATCGAACCAGCGACCTTTGAGTTTGCAGGCCCGTGCCTTATCCACTGTGCCACCAGCCAGGGTTGCACTACATACTTTTATAAGAAAATAGAAGGTATTTTTTATTTAATTAGAAAACAGTTTTAAGAACTCAATGGATGATGAAAACATGTACAGCAAATGTTCATACCAACATTATTCATAAGAGCCAGAACATGGAAGCAACCCAAATATCCATTAACTGATGAATGGAGTAAACAAGCTATGTTATAGCTATAAAGTGGAATATTATTTGTCCATAAAAAAGAATGAAGTACTAATACATGCTGCAACATGGATGAATCTGCCCCAGCTGGTGTGGTTCAGTAGACTTGAGTGCTGGCCTGTGAACCAGTGTTGGTCACCAGCTTGACTCCCAACCAGGGCACATGCCTGGGATGTGGGCCAGAACCCCAGTTGTGGACACACAAGAGGCAACCACACATTGATGTTTCACCCCCTTCCATTCCCCTCTCTAAAAATTATATCTTAAAAAAAAAAAAAAAAACAGAAACAAAAATCCCATGGGTGAACCTCATATACATTATGCTAAGTAAGCCAGTCACAAAAGACCACACATATGATGATATCCTATATAAGAAATGCCCAAAACAGGCAAACCTATACATGCACAAAGTAGACTGTTATCTGCCAGGGTCTAGTAGGAATATGAAATGGAATGATGGAAAATGCATGCATATGGGCATTCTTTTGGGAATGATGAAATTATTTTAATACTAGATTATGAGGACGGTTGCACACCTGACTGCTCATTTTAGGGGTGAATTTATGGCATATAAATTATGTCTAAATAAAACTTAAAAAAAAAAAAAGAAAAACCCTCAGTGTTAGATGGATTACACAGCAGATGATCTGATGAATTTATCTGGGATATACAGAAAAGGAGACTAAATGAGACAAAGGGATCATAAGAGAATGGGGGAAAAAAACATTTTTTATAAAGATTTTATTTATTATTTTCAGAAAATGGGGAAGGGAAAGAGGTAGAGAGATATCAATGTATGGTTGCCTTTTACCTGCTTCCAGCTATGGACATGGCTGGAGATCTGGCCTGCAACCTGGTTATGTGCCCTGGCTGATTGAACCAGTGACCTTTGGGTTCACAGACCAGTATCTTATCCACTGTTCCACCAGCCAGGGCGGAAAAAACATTCTGAAGAGATAATGACTGAGAATTTCCCAGAATTGTTGAAGACATCAATCCTCAGATCCAGAAGCCCAGTAATTCCAAAAAGCATAAGTAAAAACAATTCCAAACTTAAACACATCACTGGGAAAAGTACAGAACAATTAAAATAGAGCTAATTCTAAAACCAGAGAAAACACAGATTACCTACAAATCAGGTACAAAATTAAAAAAAATTTTCAATCACAGTTGACATACAGTATGGGTAATTGCTCTGTATGGTATCAAAAACTGTAGCATCTGTGCAAGCCAGGCCGGGAAAACAGGCCTTAAGTCTTGATAGAAAATGGGAAGCAGGCAGCAGACATGATCCAATGCTATACCGAGAGTTCCCATGGGAAATCAGAGCTAAAAATTCAATGTATGTTTTGAAGCCTGCTCTGCTTTGTCTAGCCTCTGACCTTAATCAACAGATGTTTAAGTCAAGGCATAGAATGAACTTGTAAGCTTCGTCTAGCTGACCAAGGCCAGGCTATGATCTCTATGTTCCTCTAACTGGTTTTATGATTACTATCCCACGACACTGATTAAAATACTATGCACCTCCATCGTGTACTTTTATACGTACTCATCCTAATAAAAGCTGTGCTGAGAAGTGGTGTAGCGCACTCCCCACTAAAGGGAATTACCATCCCTTCTCTTCCCAGGTACTTTGAGTCTGGGGCAATTCTTTTCATCTGCAATTGACCTCGAGGGACACCCCACAATACAGTATTTTATTAATTTCAGGTGTACTACATAGTATACATTTACTTAACTTACAAATTGGTCACTTTGGTAAATCCTATACCCATCTGACACCATACATAGTTATCACAATATTACTGACCATATTCCCTAATACTGTATTTTACATCCCCATGACTTTTCTTATCAGGTAATTTGTACATCTTAGTCCCTTCCTCCTTTTCACTCAACCACCCCCTCCCACCTGGCAACCATCAATTTGCTATCATTATCTACCAAGTTTGTTTTGTGTTTTTTATATTCCATATAATAGTGAAATCAGATGGTATCTGTCCTTCTCTACCTGACCTATTTCACTTAGTGTAATACCATCTAGGTCTTTCCACATAGTCACAAATGGCAAAATTTCATTCTTTTTTTTTTTTAATGACTAAGTAATAATCCACTGAATAAGTAGATCTTCTTTATCTAAAGCTGTAACTATGTTTAAAGGCAAAAAGGCTGTCAAAAACAACCTGCATTTCATCGACATCAACAGATGTTCTGTTTCTGCAACATCTGGAAGAACCAATCACAAAATCCCTAAACCAAACACCTCCACCCCACACAACCTTCATAGATCCTCTTTCCACAAGCAAACAGACAGAGCTACACTCAGACACAAGCTAAGAATAAAACATTTGGAAAAGAAATACAACATTAAGAAATGAGAATTAAGCCCTGACTGGTGTAAGCCTCACTGGATTGGTGCTGGCTTGTGAACCCAAAGGTCACTGGTTTGATTCCCCAGTCAGGGTACATAACCAAGTTGCAAGCCAGATCTCTAGCCAGGTCCTTACCTAGAGGCAGGTGAACGGCAACCATACACAGATACTTCTCTCCCTTGCTCCCTCCCTGCCCTTCTCTCTGAAAATAGTGAATAAAATCTTAAAAAAAAAGAATGAGAAGTATCTTGAAGCAAATATTTTTGTGTTTAGGGAGAAAACAATAATTATTTTAGTATCAATGAAGGAAGATCTAAGATTATTTGTTGTCAGGTTTTAAGGAAACTTAAAAGTTAAGGAAGCTTAAGAAAAAGAAAATAACTACCATCAGACAGAATTTTACTGAAGCATTATCTACAGAGTGAAAGAATCACCAACCAAATATTAATCTAGTCAAAAGATACTATAATTAACAGAAAATTTACACTGATTTTAAAATACTGTATTTTCTTTCCTATTTGACTAAATTATTTAGTTTCTTTAATTGGGCCAGGGCAGAAGCTAAAGCAAAAGGCATCAAAGGAATCAAAGGTAAAGCAACATTTGCATATTGTTTATTATCTATTTTGGAAGAAAGTATTTACTTGAGTCTCTATTTACTTATTCAGAAAACTTGTGAGTGCTTACTACCTCTAGAGTGTTGCCTTCAGTAAGCTAAAAATCTAATAAAGAGCCCTGGCTGGTAGCACAGTGGATAAGGCGCCAGCCTGCGAACTGAAAGGTCACCGGTTCGATTTACCAGCCAGGGCACATAACCAGGCTGCAAGCCAGGTTTCCAGCCAGGTCCATGGCTGGAGGCAGGTGAAAGGCAACCATACATTGATATTTCTCTCCCTCTCTGCCTCTCTGGAAATAATACATAAAATCTTGAAAAAAAAAAATCTAATAAAGACAAAGTACCTATAAGTATATGGCAGTAATGAAAAATCCTATGAAAGAGGTAAAATGTGCTATGAGAGCACACAAGGTAAGAAAATGTGTACAGTTGTGAAGACTGAAACCAAGTTTGGTGGGTTCATGATGTCAGGTATAAGCTGTAAGGAAATAAAAGTACATTTTGAGTAAAATATTAATTCAGAAAGACAGTACAAAGAGTGGAAGGGCTAACTAAATAACCTGCTAGGTAAGTTTTAAAAAAAAATTCCCAGGAACAAGGAAAAGATAGGGTGTTACTAAACTAGCCACAATTCAAAATGGAATTTCAATATAATAAGTGACAAAAAAGCAATGTTAAGTATTTCTAATAAGTAAAAGGTAGTAACAGAAAGTACGTATTTGCAGTAATGTCCACTTCATCCTAAAGACAGGGAATATAGACCCAGGACACAGAATCATAACCCAACCCTCAGAGATTTAATGACTGATAAAAAAAAGTTCAGCATAGGTCAACAAAAAGAGATGCAAAGATTAGCAACAATGGCCCTATAAAACGCCAACAGACTTAAAAGAAGGGCTATTTACATTATAATCAGGGCTAAGATTATTTAAAACAATAATAAACACTTGAGGTTGTAATTATTAAACTCCAAAGACTGACAATATAAATGCTATAGATTTGTTCAGGTACACAACTGGTATAAAAGAATCACTTAGCTCATAACTGAGTCTAGATGACCACCCAGCAGCCATGCCCCCACCCCTTTAAAAGATTTTATTTACATATATTATTTTATTAAAAAAAATATATTTTATTTATTATTTTTGAGAGGGGGGAAGGGAGAGAGGCAGACAGAGGGAGAGACATCAATGTATGGTTGCCTTTCACCTACCTCCAGCTACAGAGCTGGCTGGAGACCTGGAATGCAACCTGGTTATGTGCCCTGGCTGGGGAATCAAACAAGCGACCTTTGGGTTCACAGGCCGATGCCTTATCCACTGTGCCACCAGTCAATGCCTACATTTATTTTTTAAAGAGAGTGGAAAGAAAGCAGAAAGAGAGGGAAAGAAATATCAACTGCTTGCCCCAACCAAGGTATGTGCCCTCACCGGGAATGGAAATGGCAACCTTTCACACTCAATAAGGAACTCTTTATTACGGACACTGTTTCTTTGCATAAAACAGCCAGCAAACAAGGCATTACTAAAAGTATAAGGCAGTCAACATTTCCTCTGATATTGAGTTGGGGAAATGAATGTTTTTTGATAGAAATGTAATTATGTAGACAGCCAGGAACATGTATGAAAATTTTCAGTGTCTCAAATTTGATCCTTAAAAGTCTGTCTAGCCCCGGCTGGTGTGGCTCAGTGGATTGAGCACCAGCCTATGTACCCAAGTGTAGCTGGTTGAGTCCCAGTCAGGGCACATAACCAGGTTGCAAGCCAGGTCTCCAGCCAGGTTCCCTGCTGCAGGCAGGTGTAAAGGAACCAACCATACACTGATGTTTCTCTTCCTTTCTTCCTACCTCCCTTCCCCTCTCTCTGAAAATAATGAATATTTTTTTAAAAAAAGATTTGTAATTATTAAACTCCAAAGACTCATGATATAAAAAAAGCTATAGATTTGTTCAGGTACACAACTGGTATAGAAGACTCACTTAGCTCATAATTGAGTCTAGATGACCACCTTAAGGTCTTTTTTTTTTTTTTTAAATAATTTATTATTTCCAGAGATGGGGTAAGAGAGAAAGGCAGAGGAGGCAGAGAGGGAGAGAGACATCAATGTGTGGTTGCCTTTCACCTGCCTCCAGCTACAGACCTAGCTGGAGACCTGGCTGGAGACCTGGTTATGTGCCCTGGCTGGGAATCCAACCAGCGACCTTTGGGTTCGCAGGCCAGCGCCTTATCCTCTGTGCCACCAGCCAGGGGCCTGGGAGGAAAAAAAAAAAAAAAAGAACGATCTAGAATACTCTAGATGTATTACCTTTCATATGTCTGGTCTAAGTTAAATTACATTTCATGCAATTTATAAAATCCGCACACCTAAATTTCCCTATTGTTGTGAAGCTGAGTTCTAAACTTAGGGTGCGCATTAGCTGAGAAAAATTCCAATACCAAGGTGCACAACAGGCCAAATAAAATAATTTCTGGGGATAGATTTTTTTTTAAGTTTCCTAGGTGATTTAAAATATAATGTCATTCCCAGTCAAGGCACATAACCAGGTTGCAAGCCAGGTCTCCAGCCAGGTCTGTAGCTGGAGGCAGGTGAAAGGCAACCATACATTTATATCTCTCTCCTTCTCTGACTCGCTCCATTGCCGTCTCTAAAAATAATAAATAAATCTTAAAAATATATATTATATATATAATGCCAGAAATGAAAACCAGTAACTTGAATTGTGAGGGTAACTCAAGATAAAATACTGGGAAGTATTGATCTACAGTAGAAAATAGAAAATGACAAAGAAGGAATCTGAATGTAGTAACATTATTATCAGTTTTCACCTGTTCAGTACATTTCAAATCAAAGGTGGAATGATAATTGAAATAAAAAGTCATTTTTCATTATTCACAGTAGTTATGTTCATCTATAAAGTCACAGCAAATACTGAACCACAGTTCCTAGGGGAAATACAATTAGGTTCTTACAATCGTCTGGTCACATTCAATCAAAAATAATGGCTTTTGTGTGTTTCTATTTAAAGATTCCTTAATATAGACTGTTGTTTCTTTAACACTGAACCCAAGGCCAATAGCACATGCCTCAACAAAGTTGACCTAACACACAGCCTTCTGGCAATTAATAGCACCAGGCAGCACTTCAATACTCCACCTGGGACCATTTTAAACACAGAAATGTAGAAAAAGTGGCAGTAAGTAGACTAAAAAGAGGACATCTGTTTATAGCATGATAGCTAAAACAAGGCAGAGCATACCTTGTTAGACCTCAGCTGGAAACATTTCTAGCAACTCAAATTGTTTTGCTAATTTCTTGTGTAAAGCACCACAAAGAGCATCATAAATTTCCATTTTTAAGGTTACAAATAAATTTTACTAATCAGGCAATTCACAAACACAGAATCCATGAATGAGGATGGACTGTAGCAGTATCAAATTAAGACAGTTCCAACTATTATAAAGACATGAACTCTGTAAGGTTTGTACTAAGCAACACCAAGATCAAAGATGGCACCAACATAGCCAGCTATGTAATTTTCTTCACCAGAAGAATCCTTAAATTGGTTTTCTTAAAAATGTAACTTTTCTCATATTAAAATCAATATACTACAAAAATGTATATACCCAATTTGCTCAATATATCTTCTTTTCATATAGTAAAAAAGTAAACAAGTTATGTTTTATTAACTACCTCTTATCACAAAATGCAGCAATGATTTTAAAGAAAAGGTATGATGGTTGGACTACATGCCCTCTAAAATGCCCTATGGCTCAAAGGTTTTGTAAGTCTAAAAATTAAAGTTGGTATGCCTATTTTAATTGTAATAAGTCAATATATGAATCATAAGTATTTTCAGTAAGTTATTAGCATTACAATTAATTTGTTTAGTAGTCAGGGCTGCAATATAAATTCTCATCTGAGAAACAGCCAACAGCTCCACTCACCTAGAAAAATAACTTGAATCCAGCAGGATACTATCAAACATGATTAAGATTTACCTTAGATCTATACAACTCCTAAAAGAAAACAAGCTTGTCATTATTATTGCTGTATAACTAAATGTGCCTCATACCATATAACAAAAGTTAACTCAAAGTAAATAAAATACCTAAATGTAAGAGCTAAAACTTTAACACTCTCAGAAGAAAACATAGCTACAATTAGTAAGTGTAAATCTTTGTTATACTGGTAATGATTTCTTAGTTATGACACCAAAAGCACAAATGCCAAAAGAAAATAGGTAAATTGATCTTCATCAAAATTTAGAAATGTTGGGCTTCAAAGAACACCATCAAGAGTGTGGTAACAAGCTTGCAGAATACAAGAAAATATTTGCCATTCACCCTAAACAGGAAACAATAAAAACAAAGGCAAGGTCGCAGGTTCGATTCCCCAGCCAGGGCACATAACCAGGTTGCAAGCCAGGTCTCCAGTCAGGTCTGTGGCTGGAGGCAGGTGAAAAGCAACCATACATTGATGTCTCTCTCTCCCTCTCTGCCTCTCTCCCTTCCCCTCTTTCTAAAAATAATGAAATAAAATCTTTAAAAAAAACAAAGGCAAAACTAGCAAGGAGGCCAATAAGGCTATAGAAAAGCCAGGGGTGGGGTAGGGGGAAGATCAGGCAATTAGACAACCTAAAGCCTTTTAGACTATAATATGGATTTTGGATTACATCCTGAGTAAAACAGGGAAGCAACAGAAGGGATATGAGTGAAGTGATATCTGATTTTTGTTTTTGAAAGAATCAAAATAACGGGTTGAGACAAGACAGACAGCAAGGGAACAAGGGCGGAAGCTGGGAAATCAGTTATAAAACTGCTGATATAATCCAGATGGGGGATGGTAATGATTTAATATCAGGGAGTAATTCAGGGGAGTGGACAATGAATTGGATACTTTGAAGGTAGAGCTGGAGAGAATTTGCTGATGGTTTAACTATGGGTTGGAATGAAACCAAGGTCTCTGGTTGAACAAATGAAGAATGAAGTTGCCATGTACCAACATGGGGAATACCAAAGAAAGAACAGGTTAGAGAAGGAAAATCAAAAAAGGAGTTCTGTGCATGTTTACCTCTCTGTTAATCTACTTTTGTCTTAATCACTACACTACACACTGATTTTTGAATAACATAGTTGTTAAGCAGTGAAAGAGAACCTAAATCTGGGTCTTTTGATTCTAGATTCTTTGCTTTTCTTTTTTCTAATGAAGCTTTACAAAAGCAACTAAGTGAATTTAAAAGTTTTTCTTAAAATAAAGTAATTTAAAGGTATGCAGCATTTGTTGGTGATCCAAAAACTGCATTCACCAATAAAGGCTATCAAATAAGGAAAATTTTAAAACACCTGACAAATGTGAACAAGTATTTTGTAGATAAGATTAATAAAGGAGACAGTATTGATAAAAAGATGCAGTAAATTTCATCTAATGAATGCTCAATTTAGATAAATAGTATGCATATTTTCATACTATGCCAAATCATCCCCACTTTTAAAACTCACCTTGATAAAACACATTATCTTTGAACAGATTTGCCATTAGTTTTATTCAGTGCACAGGTATACACAAAAAGAACCTTTTTTTGCCATGGCCAGTGTGGCTCAGTTGGCTGGAGTGCTGTTCCATAACCAAAGTGTTGTGGGTTTGATTCCCAGTGAGGGCAGGTCCCTAGGTTGCAGGTCTGATCCCTGGTTTGGGCATGTATGGGAGGCAACCAATTCATGTTCCTCTCTCTCCCTTCCTCTCTCTCTAAAAGCAATGAAAAAAAAAATTGTCCTCAGGTGAGGATTAAAAAAAAACCTTTAAAATTTTGATGCATAACTTTATATTATAAAATGTAAGGAATGTTATCATCTTATTTTCTTAGCTACAAAAATTGTATTATTTTAGTAAAGGCTTAATTCTTGACTGAAAAGTTAATTATCCCAATGGTTTCTCTACAATGCCAAACATTAACATGCTCATTACCTACAATTTCACAGCATCAGTGGATTTCAGAGCTTGAGTTTTAATTACAGCTTCACAGCCTTACTACTATACAAGTGCTTAATAGGTTCTCTAAAATAGAATTAAACTGATGCAGAATTTGGTATTTTGGAAAGTTAAGAAAAATTTTTATGTATTGATTTTAGAGAGCAGGATAGAAAGATGGAGAGAGAGAACGAGAGCTCCATTTGTTGTTCCACTTATTCATGCATTCATTGGCTATTTCTTATATGTGCCCTGACCTGAAATGGAACCTGCAATCTTGGCCTATCAGGCAATGCTCTAATCTACTGAGCTACCTGGCCAGGGCAAGGAATGCTTTCTGAACTGTCAAGTGATAGACAAACATTTACTGTACTTACTGTTAGTACATTTAACGAACAAATTCATGTTTCCTATTCTCAAGGAATTTATGGCCCAAGGGAATGAAAGAGTTAAATAAAAGACCCAAATAAAACACTGGGACAAAAATAGAAAGCATCTCATAAATCAGTAATTGATTAATGGCCAAGAAAAAAGTAGCTCAATGACTGCCTTAAGTGAAGATGGTTATCCTAGTTTTATGCTTTTGTTCACCTAAGTGTGACTCTATTATCCATTGATGTGTATCATTCAAATAGAACACCTTCACACAATTTTATCTTATGCTGTACCCCCTTTCTCCGGGCACTTGCTCCAACAGTCCTGAATAGCCCTACTCCCAACCAGAATCTCCAGCCAAAATTCTCAAATATAGTCAACCTCTGTCTTAGTTCTTGATCAAATTGTTCATGGAAAAAAAAAAAAAAAAAAGACGCCTCAGTTACCTAATAAAACTTTAGGGGGTGCCCTGGTTGGTGTAGCTCAGTGAACTGAGCACCAGTCTGCAAACAGAAGGGTCACTGGTTTGATTCCCAGTAAGGGTACATACATGCCTGGGTTGCAGACCAGGTCCCCAGTTGGGGGCACACGAGAGGCAACCACACACTGATGTTCCCCTCTCTCTAAAATTAGTAAAATCTTAAACAAAAAAACTTGGTGGGGGGGGGGGGTGATTCAACAATCCTTTCATGCTGATGCCTGTATAATCAGCCATGCATCTCTAAGGTGACAAAGGAGATTTGGTTTTCCAACAAATCCACTTCTTGAAAAGTTTTCCAGAATGAATTAAGTTCTGGAACCAAGGTTCCACTGTAATATTGGGGAATTCTAGCTATATTCCCCAAGTTCCCAGTGTCCAGTAAGCCTCAGTATCCAAAATGACAGTCCATTTTCTAACTTTTGATTATGCCATACCCCTTCATAATAAGATCAACAAAAAGTCACAAAGAATCCAATTGTCAAGACAACATGACTATAATAACAGTAAACGTCCATACTCCCATATTCTTTCTACCTCTCTCAATCACTAAACCAATTACTTGAGTAAAGAGCAATGAATAATTCAAAATAATTTATTTCTAAGTCAACTGAAAGTAAGCAGACATTCATAATCCATCTTTTGTTACTAAAAGTCAATCTCCTTTCATCTAGCCAGATCAAGTCAATAAGTCTAAGATTCAATTAGGTAAGGAGAAAGGAAGAGTGCAGAAAATTCACAGGAATAATTCAACTGACCATTTCTCTCAAATACATCACTGTTTTTAGAGTTGAAAAATATCAACTATTATGTACCAGCCTTCTAAGATCTTAGACACAAATAAGGAAGAGTTCACACCTAAAGTTAATAAATAAATCCATATGGTCAAAAGAGAAAAGTATACAAAGTATACATAAAAACTTTCAATGTAGCCCTGGCTGGTGGCTCAGTGGACAGGAGCTGGACTTCAAACCCAAAGATTGCTGGTTCAATTCCCCAGCCAGGGAACATGACCAGATTGCGGGCCAGGTCTTCAGCCAGGTCCGTGCTGGAGGCAGGTGAAAGGCAACTATACATTGATGTCTCTCTTTCTCTCTGCCTCTCTCCCTTCCCCTCTCTCTAAAATAATAAATCTTAAAAAACAAAAAACAAAAAAAACTTTCAATGTAAGAGAAATCTGAAACAGCTATATTCTAAAGGTAAATATATATATTTGATACATTTTATATATTTTATTTGTGTAAATATATATATATATATATTATATACATCCAGGAGGCCAAATCAAATACTTCATAATGCATATTTATGAATGAATGAAATGAGACAACAGAAAAAAAGGATTAAATACAAAATGAAAATGGACATAATATACCACACAATTTTATGGTTTAGATGAAAACATGATATCCTAATATTGCTACTTTTAGGAATGTTTAGAATCACATAGAAATTCACTTTAATAGTGGTTTGGTAGTTTGGGAATAGAAAATTTGTACCAAAAAAAAAAAAACTAAAGTCCCTAAAATGCCAAATCTAAAAATTCGCTACAAGAATTTTAAGATTTCTATTATCAAAATTAAAGATACATTTCTCTACTCTTAACTGCTACCAATTTTAATTACTGTCATGAGCCCACCATTCTCTAATACATCCCTTCTTTCTTTTTTTTGAAGACCACTGACTTTATTGATTCAAAAAGCTTTATATGGACGGTGACTGTTGTACCACAAGATAAGCCAAATGGTGTCAGATCAGAAGTGAGAGTGGGGATGAGGGAAAGAGCTAGGAATCCACTCAGAAAATTGATAATTATTGACCTGAAACTGGCAAGGGAAGGAGAAGGGACATGTATACAAGAGCAAAAATTCCAAAAAACTTGAAATGCTCAGGTGAGACCCTGGAGGACATCAGAGTTGAGTAGACAGCAATTGTTTCCTTTGTAGAGAACAAGAGAGGAGCCTCAACTCAAATGCAAACTCTGGAGACTCAAGGCTGGGGTTAGGGATTGGGGGCTCCCCAGAAAGTATCACAAGAAGGCATCATGCCAGCACCTGAAGCAGTCCAGGGACTGCTTGGCCTTGGTGCTATGTGTCCTTTAGCCATTCCCGGAAGCGGTCTTCATCTTTCTTTAGCACCGGAAACTGGCCCAGGACCACGGAGGCTTTGTCAAAGCCCCTTTCTTCCAGTTTCTTGCCCAAGACGTCATCAATTCCGGCCAGGCTCCCTACTGGCTTTTCCGTCATGGACTCTGCCAGGAAGTCTCCATGCTTTTAGGAGGTGGTCTACTTGATAAGATTAATGGACAGCTGTAGTTCCATAATGGCTCTTCTTGTCGCCTGGCTGCTCCCACTAATACCTACTTTCTTAAAACAACCTAACCATAATCCTTAATGATTTGTGACTTTGTTCCAAAAAGGACTAGAAAACAATGTCTCAAAGAGCTCACATGAATTTGAAAACCACAATCTTGAACTGTATGTTAAAGAACAACTCTTGCAATATTATACAATAGAGCTTCCCCAGAACTATAGGTTTGCCAGAATACAGGTACTGATCCCCAACCTTTTACAGAGTTGCCTACTTAAATGCTTTTAACTTCCAACAATCTCACTCATTTTAGCATGAGATTAAATTTTACTTAAATGCTTTTAACTTCCAACAATCTCACTCATTTTAGCATGAGATTAAATTTTATTTTCTCCATGTGCCACAAACTGAAAAAAAAAAAAAAAAAAAAGGTTGTACCCTGGCTGGTAGCACAGTGGTTAAGGCGCCGGCCTGCGAACCCAAAGGTCGCAGGTTCGATTCCCCAGCCAGGGCACATAATCAGGTTGCAAACCAGGTCTCTAGTCAGGTCTGTGGCTGGAGACAGGTGAAACGCAACCATACATTGAAGTCTCTCTCCCTCTCTGCCTCTCTCCCTTCCCCTCTTTCTAAAAATAATTAAATAAAATCTTAAAAAAAAAAAAAAAAAATGGTTGAGAGGCACTGATGGGAGTACATGAAAGCAGTTACAATCTCAACTTTAAACTACATGCTTTCCAAGGAGAAATTCAAAGTCTATCCTTAGTTATTGACCCTAAAGTTTATTTCACTTCAATCAAATCCTATGCAGCATTTGCATAACATGCATGTCTTAGAAATACAGTTCATTTTAGTAATCTCTTCAACAGCAATAGTATTCAGGTGTAGGTAAGGTATAAAGAAATCTAAAACCTTTATAATATTAGAGAGAGGGCAGGAGGGAAACATCCAGGTCTGAGAGAAACATCTATCAGCTGCCTCTTGCCTGTCCCCAACAGGGTCATAGCTCAGAACCCAGGCATGTGTCCACGACTGGGAATGGAATTTCGACCCTTTGGATCGCAGGCTGATGCTCAATCCATTGAGCCACAGCAGCCAGGGTAACATATGAAAACTTTTCAGGTTAACAACCTGGTCTGAGCAGCATTTGTGTATGCTACAATTTTCCCTAGGCACTCTAATGAAATCTCCAAACTATCCATTTCCTAACCTCTTTCCATGCTTTTTCTCCATATTGTCACCTTCTGATATAACACACAATTAATTAATTTTGTTCCTTTCTGCCTCCCACAATTAAGACTTTCTATATCCAAAAAGGCAGAAATCTTGTTTGTTTGCCCAGGACCTACATAAGTACCTGAAACATAATGGGCTCTCAAAAAACAATTGATGAGTAAATGAACAAATTTTATGATTTGGTTGCAGTTTGATGTGTAAATTGTTTTGAAAAAAGTTAAGCTTTGATATTAACACATTGTTGACCAGCAATTTCATACAAAACCTAGTGCAGGTGCAAACATAAGTGAACTTGTGTAGTAAACTATATTCGGCTGTTCATTAAGATGGTCATGAAAAAAATTTGTTCACCAGACACAGAATAACCACACAGAAAGTCATCTTCTGTATGAAAAAGCTTGATTTATCTATATTAAAATATCTGTCAAGAAACTACAAGAAAATATGTATGTTTTAAAGATACAAATAAAAGGAAAAGGTTTAGTTTTAATTAAAATAGGAAACATCAGTCTCTCGCTGGGATGGCTCAGTGGATTGAGTGCTGGCCTGTGAACCAAAGGGTCGTGGTTCCATTCCCAGTCAGGACACATTTCTGGGTTGCAACCCAAGTCTCCAGCCAGGTCCCTAGCTGGAAACACGTGAAAGGCAACCATGCATTGATGTTTCTCTTCCTTTCTTCCTCCCTCCCTGTCCCTCTAAAAATAATAAGTAAAATCTTTAAAACAAAAAATAGGAAACATCAGTTTTCCATTCCTCTCATCAGAAGATGCAAAGTAATGAAGGATGATAAAGGTAATACTTGGGACACAGAAAAATTCACTATTGCCATGGCAAGTATTTCCCATTGCTTAAGTCGTCATGTAAAATTCATGATTATGAATATTAAGTTCCCTACTGATTCATTTTTCTCTTAAAAACAAACCTGTCTTTTCTAGACACTTGAAGCCTACATCCAGGCAGCTAATTAGTTATTCCTATAATTCTCTTTGTGAAATATAATCACAAGTACTATCTACTTTGATCTTAATTTTCAGTCTTAAAATACTTTTAATCTTACTACAAATGACCTTAAATTGGTCATATAGCCCACCTGCTGTTCAACTATCGTTCCAGTTCCTTTTGGGGCCTCAAACAAGGGAATTTCTCTAATGTCTCTGGGGAGATTAGTATCAAGTGTATTTCCTGAAATTGTCCTTGTTTTTTCCCTGGACCATTTATGACTTCTTCTCAACTAAGAATGTTATATACCTTTTTTCCCCCTAGTCTGAAGCAAAGCCCAGAGGGCAAGCAAAAGTAAAAATACTGTATGAAAAACAGGTTGACCCTGGCTGGTGGCACAGTGGATAAGGCGCTGGCCTGCAAACCCAAAGGTTGCTGGTTTGATTCCCAACCAGGGCACATAACCAGGTAGCAAGCCAGGTCTCCAGCCAAGTCCATACCTGGAGGTAGGTGAAAGGCAACCATACACTGATGTCTCTCTTCCTCCCTCCCAGACCCTCTCTCTAAAAATAATAAAATCTTTAAAAAAAGAAAGAAAGAAAGAAAAACAGATTGAAGGAGGATAACACAAAAGCACTTTAGTAAATGTGAACCAAAAAGAGGAAGATGATGGAAAAAGGAAGACATCAAAGAAAACCACTCTTCTGGCCTAGAAAGGAGAAAAATTCAGAGGGGGAACAAGGTAACTTGCTTATTATTCTAGAAAAAAACAAACAAAAAAAGAAGCACAAAATCCTTAAAAGAAATGTGGCCTCTTGAGAAGTAGTTAAAACTCTAAAAAGCGCTCAGTTGACTCTACAAACTAGAGTTCTGCCTTCTCTTGTCTGTGTTTTGATACTGGTAGTCTTCATCACTAAATTAAATGCAGTCTATACATAATGCAGAATCAATCTTTACAAAACAGCATTTGTGGTTCCCATCTTTGCCAGGAAAAAAAAAAAAGGAGAGCGAGAGAAAGAGAACTCCTTGGATTCTGGGGGGGAAAGATTATATTAAGTTGGAAAGCCAAAAAACCATGCATTTTCAAAGTTGGTAGATATGGCACGGATTTGGTTAAGGCACTTCCTACCAAACTAAGGTTTCACTACAGACCAAAGGAAGAGGAAGGGCAAAGGGCTGTAAGCCTGGCCGCGACAAGGGTGGGGCGCCAGGGGGGTTGGGGGAAAGAAACTGAAGCCCAGCTATCTCGGAGGTCCAAGGGGACTGGTGGCTCAGCTCTCGGAGACATCTCATATTAGGCGGTAAGTGCTGTTGATGATCTTTACTAGCAGCTTCGGGGAGAAGAAGGCAGGCTGCTGCTGTTCGCTGAGAATACAGAAGCTGATAGAGGAAGATACCCAAGAGGCAAGGGATTAAGAGGCAAAGGGAGCCGAGGGCCTCGCAGTCAGCTAGGCCTGGGCACAGGCCGCCAAGCGCCCTTGCAAACAGGCGCCCTCCTCTCGAACGCCTTTTCAGTTCTCTCACCCTCAGCCCTGGCCGGGGCCGTCCCTGCCCTGGGAGGACCGCGAAAGCAGCTGTTTCCGCCCGGCCGGGGACCGCGGAGAAAAAGGCATCCCTGGGGCACCCGGTCGGCCAGCAGCGGCCGACTGTGCTAGACGACTCAGAGACGACTGTCGCCGAGCCAATGCCAAACTTAGCCGTTTCCTCCCCTTCGCCTTCTTTATCCCCCAACTTCCCGGCCCGCTGGTGTCCGCTTCGACCGACCGAGTCCACCCCCCCTCCCCACCGCCCTTCTTTCCGTCGCCTCTCACTCCGGTCCAGCCCACGAAGACTGGAGAAGCACTGGCCGCCAGGGCCGCTCCCGAGCCCAGCCGGTGCTATGGAGTCCCAGACACTGTCCCCGACGGAATGCCCGCATCCTTGTCGAGGTTCCCTAGCCCGCCCAGATGCTGCAAACCCCTCTCACCTGCATTGACGCCATGATGGAACCATCCCCCAAGGCCGGCGAGGCCAGAGACGCAAGGGGTGGAGCCGCCGTGCTCGCGTCAAGCCGTGGGGGCCCCGCATCCTGGGCGCGGGGGCGGGGCCTACGAAGGAAGAGAATGGCGCGAGGGGATTGGCTGGCGTTCGGGCCCTCGAGGCGGGGCGGGGCGAGGCGGGGCGTGGCGGGGCGGGGCGGATGCGGAGAACGGCGTTGTCAGTATCTTCTGTCCCATCCTGCTGTCCAGCAATCCCGACGAGCCCTCTGCAGTCCTGATCGTTTGGGGAATGCGGCTCCGGTTCTGACGTGGTCGGTTGCTTTTTTCCTGACTATACCCCTAGATCCGGATGATGTCTGGACCAGTGTTTTTTTGTTTTGTTTTTGTAACCACAGGTGTAAAGTTTACAGATTTTTCGTATGGAGTGTCTTTCTCCACCACTTTGGGGCCGGATAAAACTTATCGCGGGCCTGATTTTTGGTGTTTTTGAACCTGGAAGGCTTCTCACATTCCTAGTTTGGGGAAGAGAGACACAGGGTTTTTGTTCGTTTGTTTCTGGCTTTTTTTTTTTTTTTTTTTTTGTGCAATAGGATGAAAACTGAAAGCAGAACAGCACTTTGCTTTAAAGGCAAGGGTAGCTTTTGTAGAGCAGAAACTTTCCCAGATGCGAAAAGAAAATGTTGAACTTTTCTATTTTCTTTTTCTTTTTGGTCTGTATGCGATTTCCGTCCCTTCACCCCAGCCCTTAAATTTAAAAACTTCACGTGTATTAGTAATAGTTATGGTTGTTACAACATTGACATTTGATTTGACATTTAACCCTAGACACGAATTTCTTTTTTATATTGTGTTACGTTACAATATACACATATCTTCTATTACAGCAAGACCTCTTCAACCTGTTTTATAGTGGGCAGTTAGTGGTCATTCTACCTAGGGATGTATTTGAATAGAGAAAGCTGAGCATACAGAATTTATTCTGGGAATGAACCAGTTCTGCCAAAATTTATCAGAAGCCACGTTTTAAAAAGCTATTCCAAAACTGAAAATATGGTTGGTTTATAAGAAGAAAATGGAAGCCAAGGGCTCGCACTTCACGTTCTATCTAAAAAATTAAGGTGGCTGATATACTGAATTGAAGGCTTTTACTTTACCAGAATGAACGCATAAAATCTGTCACTCTTTTAGTAATTTCTGTAAGATTTAAATACAAGAGCAATGTATTATCCTTTCCACTCTTAAGATAAATTGTGTTCTTTGGGAAATTCCCTAATGTAAAATATGTTCAAAAATTAAAAAAGATCTTAAAATTTTTATTCTTATATGGTATAATAATAAACTATTTGTCATCACTGGAGAGGAAGTATATTTTGCTCTCAGACTTCCACCCTAGTTTCTAGAAATGGTCTGGTTTTCTCATTGTGCAAAATGACTATGTCTTTAGGGAATGTCTGGAGACTCTAGACAACCAAGAATAACCCAGAATCATATCAGGTGTTAGCCCAATGAGAGGAAAACTTTTCTAGATTCATTTTTTTTCCAGATTCATATACACCAATGAAAGGAAAACTATTTCAGATTCTTTTTTTTCCTGGAGATCTTTATCCCTATGATCTCAAAAACTTGCTCCAGAAGTTCACATTGTTTAAAAGGTGACTCTCCCTAATGAAGTGATATCAGATGACCCCACAAACAAAGCATTATGACATACTCAGAGCCAAAACCTGCTATGACAAATATTAATAAGGAAAAGGGTTATAGGTCTCTTGGTATGTCCCATAGTAAAATCAACCTCTGGTCCCTTGGGGTTTTTTATGTGTTAAAAAGGATCTTCAGCCCTGGCTGGTAGCACAGTGGATAAGGCGCCGATCTGCAAACCCAAAAGTCACAGGTTCGATTCCCCAGCCAGGGCACATAACCAGGTTGTAAGCCGGGTCTCCAGTTAGGTCTGTGGCTGGAGGCAGGTGAAACACAACCATACACTGATGTATCTCTCCCTCTCTGCCTCTCTCCCTTCCCCTCTTTCTGAAAAATAATGAAATAAAATCTTTAAAAAAAAAAAAAAGGATCTTCATAACAGGAAAAAAGTCAGTACCACTGTATTTTTCCTAGGAAATATTAGTTTACAGTTACCTCACTAGTTTCTTGATATAGAATAGATAAATCTTGATGTTCTCGGTACTTAAAACAGTGACTTTCAGGTGGGGTGGAGGCATATATTATCTACAAGGAATATGAAATTTTCATATCCAAAATATTTTATTATACAAGGTTTGAAGACGAGGTTCATATTTCTTTACAAAATATGGCTTATCAAAGAGGTAAAATGCCTGACAATTCCAAAAGTGAGAGAGGAAATGGAGCTCTCAAACTCTATAGGAGTGGTATTGGAACAATCACTTTGTAAACAGTTCAGCAATAGTAAATTTAAAGTTTCCCATACCCTTAATCTTTTTTGATAGAATACGTTGCAATAAAAATACTTTATAGAGATAATATTCAACAAATGTTAAATTTGTTTGGATCCTGATTCCAATGCACCAATGTAAAAGATATTTTTGACACAACTGGAAAAATTTAAGCATAAAATGGATATTAGGTAATATATAGAAATAATTTTTGTTAGTTGATAATTACTTTTCAATATCTACAGCAATGAGAAATGACCATTAGGCTTAAGGAAGACATTTTAAAAAGATTTTATTTATCTATCTATCTATCAACCTATCACCTATCTATATAGACAGGGAAAGGAAGAGTGATAGGGAGAGAAACATCAACGTGTGGTTGCCTCTCACACACCCCCAGTGGGGGGCCTGGCCTGCAACCCAGGCATGTGCCCTGACTGGGAAAAGAACCAGTGACCCTTTCGTTTGCAGGCCAACCCCTCAATCCACTAAACCACACCAGCGAGGGCAAGGAAGACATTTTTATTTCATCTCCCTGAAAGGAAAGAAACCAAACGGACACAAGCTGTTGGTATGCCCAAGGTCTTCCCTTGCAAGGAAAAGATAGTGCATGTGATAGAACTAAAAGTAGCTGGACTTTCTGTCAGAAAAGGGAAGGAGATCATATCTCCTAGTAACCTGAAGGACTCACAAAGGGATCCACTGGGCAAATGGTGCATTACTAATTTAACAAATGCTTGAGTTTAAGTAATTCACTAGACTGGAGAGTTAAGAGCAGTCCTATGGGAATATGCTTGTGGGAGCATGGAGAGGCAGCATTGATGAGTCCTTGATTGAGTCTGTGACTCCACGGAGTGCTTTGCTGTTGGTCTCCTACTGGCTGATCTCATCAGATAAATTAAGGCAATTTAGCAGACATCTTATTTTTTTTTAAGGTTGTATTTATTATTTTTAGAGAGAAGGGAAGGGAGAGAGGCAGAGAGACATCAGTGTGTGGTTGCCTTTCACCTGTCTCCAGCTATGGACCTGGCTGGAGACCTGGCTTGCAACCTGGTTATGTGCCCTGGCTGGGAATCTAACCGGCGACCTTTAGGTTCGCAGGCTGGCGCCTTATCCACTGTGCTACCAGCCAGGTAGCAGACATCTTATTTACTGGGTATTGGAGAAGGCACCAAGTTAGGAATCCATGGCTTGTTTTGTTGTTCTGGTTTTGTCATTAGCCAGCTGGAAAAAGGCTTGTAGTCTCTCTGGGCTTATTATCAGTAAAATGGGCCCTGG
This sequence comes from Noctilio leporinus, assembly GCA_004026585.1. Taxonomy (NCBI): domain Eukaryota; kingdom Metazoa; phylum Chordata; class Mammalia; order Chiroptera; family Noctilionidae; genus Noctilio; species Noctilio leporinus. The sequence goes on along the minus strand of PVIW01003252.1, from coordinate 69,428 downwards.
CTGGTGGCACAGTGGATAACGTGCCAGCCTGTGAACCCAAAGGTCGCTGGCTCGATTTTCCAGCCAGGCACATAACCAGGTTGCAAGCCAGGTCTCCGGCCAAGCCTATAGCTGGAGGCAGGTGAAAGGCAACCAGACATTGATGTCTCTCTCCTCTCTGCCTCTCTCCCTTCCCCTCTCTCTGAAAATAATAAATACAATCTTTTTAAAATAAATAAAATGAGCAAGTCAGACTGCATAATCTTCAAGGTTTCTTCCACATTTCAAATTCCATGCACTTACTATGGAATCAATTTTTTTTTTTAATTTTTAAAAAAGATTTTATTATTTTTAGAGAGAGGGGAAGGGAGAGAAGGAGAGAGACATCAGTGTATGGTTGCCTTTCACCTGCCACCAGCTACAGACCTGGCTTGCAAACAGGTTATGTTGTGCCCTGGCTGGGAATTGAACCAGCAATCTTTGGGTTCTCAGACTGGCACCTTATTCACTGTGCCACCAGCCAGGGCCAAAATTTTAAATGATATGTCTAAAATACCACGTCAAAAGTCTTAAGATAAAATGCAATGGGAGTGATACACTATTCTGTGGTAAAACATTAATTTAAAAAATCACTTTTATAAATAAGAAATGAATCTGCTTTATTACGATTTATGTAGACATACTTGGGGGCTTCAGTTAACAATTTAAAAATGTTAATGTAACACATGAGATTTCATAAAGTAGCAAAAACTTCAAATTCAATTTAGAGTAATACATTGAGAAAGCCTATCTATAAAAGTATACTATTTTTCATAATTTTGAACTGAAACCAGTCATTTCGTGTAAATCCTCTAATAAAGGACAAAGAATATTAACAAAATAACAAATCGTTTATATGTGGGATGACCTATTCTGTCAATAGTTGATTTATACGCACATCTGGTTTGCAAATAAAATTGTGAATCAGGAGAACTTTGTCTCTAGTAAGAATTCTTTTATCCAGGTCTGCAACCCTTAAGTATATTATCCTTGTTTCTCCCTTAGACCTCTTACCAAACATGTTCTTACCAAGTTTCTCAGTTTCTCTTTCTCTTCCTCTCTCCCCACTCCCTCCCTTACCCTCTCCCTTCTCTCTCCTCTCCATGGACCCCTTTACAAATTTAATGAAAGCCATAGACATTCATACCTGTGAAAATTTGTATTTCAGGGAGTTAACTGACCCTCAAAGTCCATCCATTGGCAGAGGTGTGTAAACCTCAAGATAGTAACAGCTTTACTGAAGAGGTGAAAATGGAGATCAGCTCAATCTCTTACCCTTCAAAACCTATCTTTTACACAGACATAGTTTCATAGCACTTCTTTTCTTTCCCTTTATTTTCCAGTCTTCCTGAAAAGCAGGATGTTGTGGAAAGCTCTGGAATGGGAACCAGATTTGAGTCCTTGCCTTGGTTCTTCCTAAGGTTGATACTAAACATATTTAACAGATGGGGCACAGATGTGGCAGAGGACCCATCCATGCAGAACAGAAGCTGCTTAGTGCTAGTGGCAGGGGCCTGGATGCTCCCCGCCTAGTGGGCCCAGGTACCTATCAGTACTTAGCGCATGGGGATCTCTGTGGGGAGTCAGAAGCCATTGAAGGGAGATTCCTTGTGTGTGTGGGAGGGAGGTAGTTTGAGGGTGGTTTGAGCTATTTACTTATCTCTATAGGAGTAAGTATTTTAGTGTTCTCTTCTGGCGGGTAACAGAAATGTCCCAAAGGTAGATTGTGGTGATGGTTGTCCAACTGTATAAATTTACCCAGAATCACTGAGTCATTATTACGGGTGAATTTTATGGTATATAAGTAATACCATAATAAAGCTGTTCAAAAAAAAAGAACAAGTTATTTCAACATTTTATCTTTTTATATTCTTTTATTATTTATAGAGTGCGGGGAAGAGAGGGAGGCAGAGAAGGGGAGAAACATCAATGTATGGTTGCCTTTCACCTGCCTCCAGCTATGGACCTGGCTAGAGACCTGGCTTGCAACCTGAGTATGTGCCCTGACTTGGAATCGAACCAGAGACCCTTGGGTTCACAAGCCAGTGCCAGTCCACTGAGCTATACCAGCCAGGGCTTATTTCAACATTTTAACACAGCCACACCAGTAAGGCCTCGATGGCTTTCAGGGTGGCTTTCCCAATAATAGCATGAGACAATGGTATGGTTAGCAATCTCTATTGGTCTCCATTTCTTCAAAACTTCCCAGATAAATCACTTGTCAAAAAATTCCATAACTGTGCCATCACAGTTCCTATTCTTTCACATGCTCATCAGGCCTTCATTGTCCAAGTACATAGTAGTCTTTCCTCTGCTGCTTAGTGGGGCAGCAGCCCTAGTGATTTTTGTCCATGCCAGATAGTTCTTTCTCACCTTATGACCTTATCTCCTGCCTTTTCCTTCTTTTTTTTTTTTTTTTTTTTTAAAGATGTTATTATTTTTAGAGAAAGGGGAAGGAGGAGAGGCAGAGAAACAACAATGTATGGTTGCCTTTCACCTGCCTCCAGCTACGGATTTGGTTGGAGACCTGGCTTGCAACCTGGCTCCTTATCCACTGTGCCACCAGTCATGGCTTCCATCTCCTTTTTGTGAGCATTCTTGTCTGATCTTGCTTAACATGTATTAGAAAAGGCACTAGATTTGAAATCAAAAGGCCTGAATTTGAATTCTAACTCAGCTTCTCCTTTGTTCTGTGACCTGGAGTTGGGTCACTTAAATGTCTGTGGACCTTAGTTTCATTCTGTGTAAAAAATGCCCACATGCAGTTTGTGGTGAAGCCTTGATGAGATAGATGGTGATGTGAGTAAGTTCTGTGAACTCACACCACCACTTGATGATAGGTGATTTTTCTTTTACATTACTGTGTCCTCTCTCCAATGGGAAGATGAGATGTTGGCTAGGGATAAAGTGAGGTACATAGCAGTGACTGAGAAATACCCCAAATTTCGTATCACTGTGAACATAGACACGTCTGGGCAGACACTCTCTGAACTGGGCTTGCCAAAGACAAATTTTCAAGATTGGGATGTTGCCTCGCCCCACCCCACCCAATGTCCTTGCCCACATGTGGTATCCTCCCAGACCTGCCCTTATTAATAACAATAATGATAACTAGCAATGATAACCAGTTACCTTGAATATTTACGTCTGTATAGGGCACTGTGAAAGGCATTTGTATTTCCTGTATTATTTAAACTCTAAAACAGCACTATGAAGTACATAAACCCATTCCCATTTTCCAGGTAAGGAAAGAGGCTTAGATAGGATACTTAATTTGCCAAGTCACCCAGTTTATGAATAGCACAATCAGAATTCTATCTTGGAAATGCTAACTCCATGACTCTGAAGACTGAATTATTTTTATTAAATCACTTTTTAATTGTTATCCTATTAACAATTGTCCCAATTTTTCCAGCTTTGCCCTCCTGCGCCAGTCCCACCCTCTGCTCCCAGTCAATTCTCAAACTTTTGTCCATGTCCATGGGTCATTCATACATGTTCTTTGCAGACCGAATTCTTTAACTAGTATACGATACAGCATTTTCCTTCCAACTCCATTCTCTTAATGACTCACATTAATCAGGTTTTAAAATAAAAGTAACTAATAAAATTGATTCATTTTTAAACTATGAACTTAAGAGGCAAGGTGGGGGTTTTACATTTCACCAAGAATATCTGATGCCCCCAATATAATTGGTGAATTTTCAGTTTGACAAAATAAAAATTATGCAGTAGTTTTGACCAAAAAACATATTGAATGCCAGACACTGGAGATATAAAGATGATTAAGATACAGTTACTGTATTTTCACATTGCTTATAACCAGGAAAACAGAAGAAAGGACTTTGATAGACTGTGGAAAAAGCAACTTACTAGCTAAGATGGGATCAAAAGTGAGACTTACATAGTTTTGCTTAGAAGCTGAAGATGGCTTCCTGGAAGAGCCAAGGCCTGAGCAGAGGTGACAAGGGATAGGAGAGGTGTTCAGGTGGAGGGAGCATGACACATGTAATTGGTGTCTACAGGGGATGACAGTTTGCTATTCCCCAATGAAAACTAATGAAAGGAGGTAGGAGACAAGAGGCAGCGAAGACCTAGTCATTGAAGATTTGTTGGCTGAGGAGGAGCTTGGAATCCATTTTATCTTGGGTTCCAAAACTTTTATCTTGGAAACCATTTGGTAAATTTGAGGTATTATCAAATTGGAAGTGATGAGGCCAGATTTGTGTTTTTGCAATGACTGCTCTGGTGGCCAAACATATTTGATCAGGTAAGATCAGATGAAAAATATCAGAGAAGGATGCTACAGTAAGGTCTGGCAGAGGATGAGGACTTAAACAAGGGCATACAGAGGAAGGAAATGAAACACACCGGATTGAGATTGGTAGCATGTAGAGGCAAGGAAAGAGTTGAGTGCCATCTTTCTGATTTGAAAATACAGTTGTTAGAAATAAAGAAATGAAAGGAATTCCATTTGGGTTATGTTTAAGGATTTTAAACTTCCTATAGGGTATCTGTCATACCTTTTTCAAGTGGAAGTTGTAAAATCTCACATGCATTCACTACATCCTGGGAAGAGGCTCAACTGACACGGAAGGCTTTTTTTCTGTTGCTCTAGTGAACAATGTGGCCTCTAGTCCCCAGACTCATCCATCCAACTCATATCTCAGTAAACCCAGTGGCTAGTTCTAGCGCAAAGATCTGGGAGGGGCTCTGATTGGTTTAGTTTTAATCAGTTTCATCTCTCAGCCAGTCAGTGATGAAGAGTAAGGTACTCTGATTGGTAGGGCCTGGGTTGACTCTTGCAGCCTATATTCACATGTAATGACAGCGCCCATAATTAAGAATCTGTTCATACTAGAATGAGTAAAAAAGTAAGAGTACAGAACCCAGAGACAAAAAGTATGTAAGTCCATTACTACATCTGAAGGGGACATATTGAACAGGCAATTTTGCATCATAGGTTTAAGTTAGAGGGTAGGGAGAAGCTTTCATTTCAATGTAGCTTGGGATTACAACATTAGATGACTTGAAAGTTTTAATGACTAATAAGACTGTCCTAAGGAAATAAAAAAATATTAAGGATGTCCTTGTGACAGAGATGGGAGTAGTTCTGATACCATCCTGAACTGAAATTTCATTAAGGGTCAAAAAAGCCCAAGAAGCAGTTTTGAAAGGACAATGGGAGACAGCCTCACAAGGAATCCAACTCATTCAGTAAAATGATTAATTTGAAAGCATGAACATAAAGAGATCACCCTAATGGAGAATTTTAGGAGAAAGAAGAATATGATCCTGAGGTCAGAGGCAAAAGGAATACTAACAGTTAAGAGAAGAGTAGCCTAGAAGCCAAAAGAATGGAGAAAGTTATCAGTAATGTAAATTCATGTAAAAGGATTTCTTTTTAAAAAGTCCAAAAAACTGAACTTTCAATGTGGTGAACATCAGTGATCTGCATCAGATTACTTTTTGAATTGTGGAGTGAATTGGTAAGTGAAGATATAGAGATATCAAGAGGCTTAGCTGAGAAAAGAAGATTAGGTTATACTGGAGACAAATGCAAGGCCATGGGTAGGGGGAAATTTTGTTCTTAGAAAGAAATTTGAGTATTTTTATGCACAAAAGGGAGCCAACAGAGAGGGAGAAAGAAGTTTGAAGAGGTAAGGCTGTGTGGATCATATATATTTAATATTGAGAAAGTCTCCTAATAGCTTCTTAAATTATAATATCATTGAACTGAGGTAAATACTAAATTGCATCCTGTTGCTGGTTTCACTTGCTTTATTGTCAAATGCAATGCAAAACAACAAAAGTTTTAAATTATTAGAGAAGCCACTTTCTTGAAGCTGCTCTTCTGGCCAAAGATGGTTTGAGCAACAAAAATAGTTAAGAACTGCAATAAACTGAAGCAAATAATTATATACATATATCTATATTTATGTATACACATACACAATCATATTATGTCATAAATTCACAATGATACTAAGAAAAAATCACTGGTCATTCCTGGAGTTTGCTAAGTCACCAACTCAGTGGGAGAAAAGGGCAAATATTAATATTTCTACCTTTCTCATATACACTGTACTTCACGGTATCCAAATGGTTGATAAAGGAGAGTTCTTTATAGAGTATCAGCTATTGCACATGGAAGCTATTTAGAAGAATAATTTTTTAGTAATGAAATAATGGAGCTTGAAACAATCATTAATGGGTGCTAAAATGATCAGATGAAAAGCTGAGGGAGAACTTTGTAATGGATGGACCATGCTGACACACCTGAACCAACTGATCAGTATTAGTACCAGTAAAGTGGGACTGCCAGGTATTATGTGCCTCCTGAAGATAGTATAATAGAAAGGAACATGAAATGTCCTTGCCAAAAAAGTTTTAAGGACATGAAAGCCAACATGGGTCCAAAGAATACTATAGTCAACAATTAGATCCAGTGGCCAAAGGTCTTCCTCCCTGTATGAGAGCTATTCCAGCCACTGCTAATTTACAATTGCATGTGGGCTCTCCACTGACTCTTCACGAATTTCATTAAGCAGAAGCCTTACTTAACTCTCATCAGATTCAGTTAGCACACAAACCTCCTATGAGGTTCTTTTATTATCTCCAATGTCTAGTGCAACTGTAATATTCTGAATGCTGCTACTCTCCTTTCCTCCCATGAAATCTCTCATGACTGCCTGACATTAACAGACTAGTAGCTCCTTGAATTGATTTACAGGAAAACCCTCTTGAAAATGCTGAGTAAGTCTGATTTACTGATCATTCTTTCTAAAGATGAAATAGGACAATATCAAACAAGTTATGTAATTATCTCTATAAACAAAACCACTGAGACCAGTCTAAAGTCCCAGGAACCTTCTGCCCAACAAGCAGAGCTCTACACATTATTCTGAGCTTGCAATTTGGCCAAAGGTCAAACAGCTAAAATTTATACTGACAACCTTTGGTGTTGCCCATGCCTTTGGTATGCTCTGGAAACAGAGAAGGTTCTTGGCTTCTGGACAAAAGATAAAAAACAGTTCTTACATTTTCAAACTCTTAAGAGGCTATCCACTTACTGAGCTTTATAGCAATTACATGCAATGGCAAACCAAGAGTAAAGTAGAGGTAATAGTCTGGCTGCCTCTGTGAATTTAGCAACATTAAAACAATCTAGGCCCCTGAAAGAAGCATCTGTGCTTATTGCCTGAAGCAATTGGAGATTTAAAACATAACATTATGAAGGCACAGTATTAAATTGTCCAACAAAATACAAAGGGTTAGAACAAGGCTAAAATTTGACCCTCAGAAAACTTGAATAGGTCCACATGACCATCCACTCTTCATTGACTGCGTACAATTGTGCATTACATTACATACATGGCCATTTCCAAAGACAGCTTCCCAAGTATGTCAAAAATACCAAGTCTGCAAGCCCAGTTATACCTCAAAAGTCACATTAGGACCTATGAGGTCTGGCAAATGTACTTTATTCAGTTGCCCTCTCCCCAAGAATACAAATGTGTTAGTGATTTGTTTTCTCATTGGGTAGAAGCATTCCCATGCCCCAGAGCCACGGCCTCTGCAATCACTAAAGCACTCCTTCACCTTCCCCACTTGGAGAATACTCTCACAGCTCCAGAGCAACTGGGGAATTCATTTTACAGGACAACTCATACAATCTGTTTGTAAGATCTGGCCAATTATGCAACATTTCCATTGTGCTTATCATGCTCAGTCCTCCATTCTCTTAGAACTAATGGGTCAATTAAAATTCAATTGACAAAACTCCCTGAGTGTTTTAATCTACTTTGGCCTAAGGCTCTTCCCTTGTATTAATTGCTCAACCTAAAATCTCCCTGCCACAAATAGGTTGTCTCCTTTTGAAATTACTGGCAGACTACGAGATTAGATCTAGAAATTTATACTCGCACTGCTAAATGGAGCCATTCTGATTTTCTGTAAAGAACAGTTCATAGAGCAATCATTCCACAGACACTCCTGGGAGACAAAGGTCCATCCAGGAGACTGTCTTTGGAAATGCCACCTGCATAAAGATATCCTTGTACTGGATGGAAAGGACTGTATATAAGCTCTTACTAACCCTTGTGCTGCTAAACGGGAGGGTACTGACTTGTGGTTTCATGTTTCTCATTTAAAAAGGATGCCCACCCCTGAGTGGCTATCTCAAGCTCTTAAGAATTTTTTTTTCTTAAACTTACTGATTTTATAGAGGGAAGGAGAAACATCAATTTGTTGTTCCACTTATTTATTGCACTTATTGATGGCTGCTTGTATATGCCCTGACTGGAAATCAAACCCAAAACCTTGGCTTGTCGGGGCAACACTCTTAAACCAACTGAGCTATCCAGTCAGGGCACTACTGGAGATCTTAAACTGTAAATCTCTGAAAAACCAAGACCACTAGAGTTCTCATTCTGGGATCAAATCCGATGGATGGCACCTGATGCAGATGTCTCTCCCAAGACCCCATACATACCAGGCCAGTCATACACGATTCCCCTAAGCAACCCTTACATTTGATCTCCCTTTTGACCACCTGTTTCATACTGATTATAAAAATGTATAACTACACTTTTATATAAATCAGATGACAAGTTCACACCTTGACGGGCCTTAAGCAAGTACAGTGTTACTTCCTACAACGTCTCCTTAATGTGGGGAAATTCAGGGAATAGCAGCATTCCATCCTGGAAAGCAAGTGTTCTACTCTCAAATACTGCTTGAAGGCTGTATCAAAAAGCTGGTACTTTGTAGAAAACTAAATGTCTTTAAGAACCCCAACCTGAAAACTTAGAACCACCAAATCCATACTAAACTTCCAATCCTGACCCGAATGTATCAATCCCAGGTGCTTTTAATTAACAGAATGATTTAATGTCTTCTGTGTTGACAACTATTATATCCATCAGTTGGAGGACATAAAATCCCTGTCTCATAAATGGGACTTAATACTGCCCTCAGGGTCTGGGTTAAAGGGCCTAGCTACAGGGTCTTACTTGAGGGCACTGGGTTTTTCTTCTTATGTGGGACCCAAATGCACATCACTTTGTCAGCTTGATAATGAGGCAGATGTGGTATTGTTATGCTGTCACCAGAAAGGCTTTCCTTCCTCTGCCAATATTCCCAATCTAGGCTCTTTTGGCTATACACTTTGACCAAAACAAACAAACAAAAAAATTGGGATTTTGAATATGGTCTTTTTGACCCTATCCACCCCAAGCCACCTAACAGATAAGTGAGGCTTTGGGAATGCCTTCACTAGAGCTTTCCTTCTGTGATATGAAATAGTTGAATTAGAAAAGTCAGTAAAATCTACTCTTGGAGGACATCATGGAACACTACTGCCACTGCTCTTGTGTGGCACCACACAACCTTCGGGCTCCAGATGTGTAAGTAAGCCCAACTAGGTGGTACTGGTGCCCTACTGGAAGGGCAATGTTGTTTCTCTATCAACAAAGTAAGTAAAATGACACATCTTGAGGTTCTGAAATAAAACATTGCAATCCTTAGACAGAACATTAAGTCCTAAGTTGCAACTGGACAGACTTACTTAGCTAGCTGCCTGCAGGTATAAAGACTTGGCTTCATTCTTCATTGGTTTTAATGATTATACTATTTGCTACATTAATCAGGTGTTTTACCAGGTATTATTGAACAATCACTGACAGCCACTACCATTGTTAGCTCAATGCCTATAGAGATGTTACAACAAATAAACCTGAGACCACTTATACCAAAGAACTTTCTATGTGAGAAATACAATTTAGTTTTGTTTCTAACAAGACTCTTTCTTGTCGCTCAAGTGTGGCTGTAAGCTCTCCTATTGTACACTCATGAGACTACTTTCCCTCCTATGTGCAACATAACGTTGGAAATGAAATTATCCTGGAGATGAGTGAGCAATGTTGCTTTTCAGTGACAGATCAGTGCTTCCTAATAGTTGATTATTAATGCTTTCTAGGGAAAGATCTCAGTAGAAAAAAGAGAAATGTGAAGGAAAAACCAAAAAAAAAAAAAAAAAAGAAAAAGAAAAAAAAAATGGTGTTGGTATTGCCAAGAGAGTAATTTAAAATGAAGCCAGACATCTCTGGGAAGCTGAGCTGACACCTTATCCTTAAATACTCAAGGCATTCTCCAATAAAAACTTATTCCTAAAGAGCTGAGGCCATTAAGTTACAATGACTGCTAGAATGGCTATAATAAAGTCTTAAAAGGCCCAAGTTTGATGTAGCTATTTTCTTAATTTTGGTTTTGTGTCTGACCATGCTACTTGAGCCAGATTACTGCCTCCTTGAGAAAGCTTCTTTGGTTCTAAGAGTGTATCTTCTTCCTGACCCAGGCTGGCTACTCACCTTTGCTCAGGTTTAAATCAAAAACATTTATTGACTACCTGAAAACATTAAAAGAAAATCATCTCTCCCTACTGAGGCTATTCAAAATAATGTTTATTGTAAGCTCTAAAGCCAGTTCCAGAAACATCTGGAGAAATAATAGCCTTACTAAGTGAAGGATGAATTTCTTTGGATAGAAATTTATGTATTTTTCAAAGCATTCATTATTTTATTGGCACAGCTTATGGATTAACTCCTACCTCAATTGTCATTTTAATATTCTGTATGTCATTTATCTCAATACACTAACATGGCTTTTTTCTTTTGGATGCAGCATTCATAGATTGTCTCCAGAACATAAGTACATGCTTGCTCTAATTTGAACTATAATCTGGGTGTATAATCTCACTGCAATTAACTTGTAACCTTGGACTACTCATTTTAATGTGTGTGCTGGATCCACTTTAAAACAAAAAAGAAATAAAATATATTGGTTGATTCAAATGGCAGCTGTAAGAAACTATCAAAATATGCAATTGCAAAAATAGTTAAATTTATGGAAAGACAAAAACTGTTTTGGATGATTAGAAGAAAATTTACATTGCAACTCAAAAATTTACTTGCAATATAGAATCAAAGTTTCCTAAAGCAGAAGTGAAAGTACGTTGACTCAAATGTAAAATATATTCGATAAGTACGTACTAAAATTTAATATACCTAGTAGTTAAGATCCTATTAACGTTAAAAAAAAATTCTAACAGTATATCCAGACCACTTGTTATGCAGAGGCAGAATTAATCACAAGTAAAAGAAGGCTCTGATTAAGATTTTACACTATTCTGGTCAAATGAAAAGTCATGAAGTTTAAATTTTTCTTATCTTAAGCTGTCATCTTATACATGCTTCTCTCCATAATGGAGAAACAGATCTAATCACAAATAAAGGTCAACACAGAAATATGTATGTACTTAGGCAATTGTAATGAACCATTTTCTATTAAAAGTGACTATAAGCATCTAGTACTATAAAGAGAAAATTAATTCTGATGCACCTGTTTCCTATGGGAGAATTAACAATTACAAAATTTATACAGCAATTTTTAGATGATTAAGACTTTAAGTTCTATCCCAAAGCAACTTAACAATTTTCCAACTATAAAATATCTTGGACCCTGGCTGGTGTGGCTCAGAGATTGAGTGCCGACCTGCGAACTCAAAGGTTGCCGTTTCAATTCCCACAGTCAGGGCACATGCCTCGGGTGTAGGGCCAGATCCCCAGTTGGTGGCGTACAAGAGGCAACTGATCCAAGTATCTTTCTCTCCATAAATAAATAAATAAATAAATAGTAAAGAGTATCAAATAGGGAATGTGAAGGAATGAAATGAATAGCATATTCCACAGGACACTTTTTAAAAATCTTGTTTTCAGCTAGATACATATGTACCTCATTCAGGATAGGTTAATTAAGAGTATGAATGAAAAATGCATTTTGGGTTGGCTTGGCATTACATTATACTGGTATGAAAACAGCACATACATTTCCCTTTCTATCAACAATTACTGATAACCAGAGCTAAAGTTGAATTTTCTTTATATGGGAAGCAACAGGAAACTAAAGGATCTTAAATTAATCTAGTTCATATACTTAGTACTGATGTATAATGTTTAAGGCTTAATCAAAAAGGCAAAAAGTGAAATTTATACTTTTTTAAGAGATGCAACAAGAAAGCCATTTTCTCTTACTTATAATTCTCCCAATCTTATCATCTGTAATGTTCCAATCCTGGATTTAAGCAACATCCATACACACAATCTTGTTTGCTCAAAAAAAAAAAAAAAAAAAAAAAAAAAAAAAGGTAAATATCAGTCTATTAGATGTGCAATTTCCTTATTTTCTAAGATGTAAGATTGAGACCCAGTGCTCTGTTAAAGATCACATGGCTAATGAACACAAGACTTCAGACTTTCTAACTCCCAGTTGGTGCTCTAATATACCAAAATACTTCTGAGCAAGTATGTATTTTATTGTTTTTAAATATTTTATTTATTTATTTTTGGAGAGAGGGGAAGGGCGGGAGAAACAGAAGGAGAGAAACATCAATGTATGGTTGCCTCTAAGTCGCCCCCACCTAGGGACCTGACTCGCAACCCAAGCATGTATCCTGACTGGGAATCTAACCCAAGACCTTTGGTTTGCAGGCTGGGGGTCAATTCACTGAGCCACACCAGTCAGGGCAGTATGTATTTGTTTAAAACAACACACCATTAGGTATAATATTTAAGAGTTTAGCCCAATAGGTACGCTAAACTTTAGCATAAATATAACTGACTTGAAATTAAACCAGATTTGCATATTGCAAATAAAATACCATATATACAAAATCAATGGCATCTGTTGATTTCCAGATTGTATTTTATCAAACTTAAGATATAATCAATCAGCAGCACAACTTTAGCACTGCTAAGTCTGGGGATATCCAAGTTTTGCTAATTTGTATAAAATTTCCTCAATATAGACAGAAATTACTGGGGTTAAACACTCTTCAATCTTTAACAGCAATTTTCTATTATTTCTTGGAACATTTGTCCTCTTGAAAGAATAATAGATAAACTTAGCAAAATGACTCGCTAGATGACAGGTCCATAAATAGCAAGATGCCTTTTGTATCTCTTTTAACATGTATCTCTTTTAACATGAACTGAATTTACTGCTTATGGTATATTGTTTTTTAATATTAACAAGATACTTGAAAAGGAGACTTGTTATCTGTTAATAATAATTACATAAAAGCAATTTAGTAAACTTAAGATAATTTAGACAGTACGAGAATGAAGTACCTGAACAAAACAAAGAATTTTGTGGTAACATTATCAGTGCAGAAAAAAGTAAAAAAGTGCCAAAGAGATGTGCACATAATTTAAAAAGTAAACTCATCACCAAATTTCAATGCTACATAAAATCCTCTCTTAACTTTAACCAAATAAAAGTACCTGGTAGTCAATCATACTGCAAGATGTCCTGAAGCAAACAGTTTCATGAATCCTCAGAAAAAGAGAATTAAGGCTAAAAAGATCAAACACCAAGTGTTCATCAAGCCTTTCAGTCAACAGAGCCTTTATTAACATGCACGTATCATTTGCCACAAGATATACAACTCTTCCTAATCTTTCAGTTCTTTTCAGTATTTTAATTTAAGGTTACTTGTGGATCTAACATAAAAAGTAACCTACTAAAATCAGTCAAAGTTAAACTTGATTCTAGCTATTACTTTAACCTCATGAACATTATTTAGGTTTATAATTGGCATTGTCACCAAGTAGCAGAATATAAGTCTTGCAGTTAGTAATCTTCTATACTAAAATATGTACCAGTATAACTTAATAAGTTGCTAAAAATATATGCAATTAACATATACATTTAACTGCTTTTAATAAGCGGAAAAATACAATGTTAATTAAGCCTTTTAAGAGGAAAATTATTTATGGAACTTCATTGTTTATGGTTTTTGCAGTTTCCAGAAAAACTGATCCCTATTAAGCCAGTCTTGCAGAACTAAGCTGAAAACTTGTTTATAGACCTTAATGACAGCTTTGATTTATTTAGAAACAATAATAAACTTTAGTGCTCTTTTCCCATGCCTAAGCAGAGATGTCAATGGTTTCTGAATATGTTTTGTCTGCTTAGTATAAAAGCTGAATGACTTCTTTGTAAGTTACATTTCAGTAGAAGACCTACAGATGTTGGGCATATTTATTGGGACATATTTCAATTAATAAAATGTAATTACTATACTATATCAAAGTGCATTATAGGATTTGCACTACATCTCTCCACATGTTTGTCATACTTTAAAACATTTCAGTTAGATACAGGAAGACTGGAATAGTTCAAAAAGATTAGCTTTTAAGATATGGGTCAAGTTTACGAACTTTAAAGCATTTGAATAGAAGTATAATCACAAGGGACTACGTAAGAAAGATGAATATTGCAAAGGAAGTTTTATAGTCAATGAAAGTACAGTACCTTGGATTAGCCAAAATGCACAGTACACATGAAATCAAGCTTATGTACTTTACTTACAGACCATGTGGCTACAGTTCAAAAAGTCACTGCTCCAAAAGCTGTACCTAGTAATCTTTCAAAATTGCTTTTAAATAGTTCTTAAATTGTAGCAATAAACAAAAAAGACAAGATACACTTAAACAATACTGCAGTTTATCAAAAGACACATAAGAAATTTCAATTCTTATGTCTTATTCTTATGTCTTTGACAGTTATAAAAATCAATTATTTGGCTAAGTTATAAACTTGTTTATAACGGAATTATTTGCATAATTCTAGTAATGCTAATGACAGCTACAAGATCAGATTAGGTTTTAAAAAAACACTAAAAACATAAAAATATGTAGCCCTAATATTTACCTGCAGAATATGTTCGTTTATGACTGAATTTCAGCATTTATTATATCATCACTCTAATTTGTAAAATGACATCCAAAGGATAAGGCAAAACTACTTACAAACTGGTAATTTGTTTATTTCTCAATTTGTGAAAATGTCCTTAATTTGTTGATGTAGCAAACAAACTTCAACTCTGCTATGCAAAAGAACAGATGATAATCTGCTTTGCAATGAACTTGAAAGTTCAATTGCACACACAGGCAACATGCTATATGTGAAAAAATTCTAACTGAACTACAGGTATTAAATACTGGAAAAAGTTAACAGTTTATTATAATTTATTTTATTTAACAATCTAGGAAGTTGGCAGCCATCAGCAGTTCCAGTGCAATTTCAGGTGCAATTGGGAATTCAGGAATCTCCGTGGAGCTGTTAGTGTAGCGAACCTTGTAAGTAAAATACATGCATACTTTTGATAGCACATGTGAGGGGATCTCTCTAAAATTGACTTCATTAGTTTCATTCTCAGCAAATTGACCTATAAAAGAAAAAAAGGTATGCTTGTTATGGGCTGAACTGTGTTCCTCCAAAATTCTTATGTTGAAGTCCCAACCACCCAGCACATCAGAATGTGACCTATTTGGAGATGGGATGTTTTGCTTTATTTTTTCCTGTTCAGGAAGCATTTTAAATATTTCACAACTTTGCATGTTATCTTTGCACAGGGGCCAGTGTCATTCCTATTTTAGTATACGTAATGCCAAACTGAGTATAGAGACGGGGTCTTTAAAGAGGTCATTAAGGCAAAGCAAGGTTATTAGGGTAGACCCTGATTTGATGACAGGTGTGCCTAGAAGAAGAGATTAGGTCACAGAAACAAGCAGAGGAGGTCAATGTGAAGACGGGGGGAGGACAACCGTCTAGGAGACAAGCCTCAGACGACACCAACCCAAGCTGACATAATGACCTCAAATTTCTATCCTCCAGAACCACCATAAAATAAATTTCTGTTGGCCCTGGTTGGTAGCACAGCGTATAAGACGCCAGCCTGCGAACTCAAAGGTCACTGGTTTGATTCCCCAGCTAGGGCACATAAACAGATTGCAAGCCAGGTCTCCAGCCAGGTCCGTGGCTAGAGGCAGGTGAAAGGCAACCCACACACTGATGTTTCTCTCCCTCTTTGCCTCTCTCCCTTCCTCTCTCTCTGGAAATAATAAATAAAATTAAATAAATAAATAATAAACAAATCAATTTTTGTTGTTTAAATTACCCAGCCTACGGTGCTTTCTTATGGCAGCCTTAGCAAACTATTACAACATGAAAAAACAAAAACAAAAACAAAACAAAAACTAGCATCAAATTATCTAACTCTGATTTGAGTATAAAAACACATAAAAATTTTTATTAAGATAGCATTTGAAATTTATCAAGACTGAATTTTAAAAAGTATAGCCCTGGCTGGTGGAAGAGTGGATAAGGCACTGGCCTGTCAATCCAAAGGTAGCTAGTTCGATTCCCCAGCCAGGGCACATAACCAGGTTGCAAGTCAGGTCTCCATGCAGATCTGTGGCTGGAGGCAAATGAAAAGCAACTAAACATTGATGTCTCTCTCCCTCTCTCCCTTCCCCAATCTCTGAAAAACAATAAATAAAATCTTAAAAATAACAAAGTCTAATTCCCTCCTAGAACTTGGACAATTAAAAATCTTTTCTGCTCTGGCTGGTGGCACAGTAGATAAGGCACTGGTTTGATTCCCAGTCAAGGCACATAACCAGGTTGCAAGCCAGGTCTCCAGCCAGGTCTGTAGCTGGAAGCACATAAAGGCAACCATACATTGATGTCTCACTTCCTCTCTCCCTTCCCTTCTCTCTAAAAAAAAACAAAACAAAACAAAAATCTTTTCCTACATCTTGATGGTGGTATTACTCAAGTGCAAGTAGGAATCAAATCTTCATGGACCACCAAAAACTCTGTGCTATACACTTAACTGCCATATAAAGATAAGTAAGATGTGAAATACTACTTACTTTAAAAGTCTTTTCAGGAAAGTAAATGTATTGTTTCCCCTTTTAATTTATAAAAATATGTTAATGAGCTCTTATAAGTCACTTCCTTTTTTTTTTTTTTTTAAGATTTTATTTATTATCTTCAGAGAATGAGGAAGGGAGAGAGGCAGAGAGAAGATAGACATCAATGTATGGCTGCTTTTCACTTGCCTCCAGCTACAGACTTGGCTGGAGACCTGATTTGCAACCTGGTTATGTGCCCTGGCTGGGGAATCGAACCAGCAACCTTTGGGTTTGCAGGCTGGCGACTTATACATTGTGCCACCAGCCAGGGCCCACTTCCTTTTTTTTTTTTTAAAGATTTTATTTTATTATTTTTAGAAAGAGGGGAAGGGAGAGAGGCAGGGAGGGAGAGAGACATTGATGTACGGTTGCCTTTCACCTGCGTCCAGCTACAGACTTGGCTGGAGAACCAGGTTATGTGCCCTGGCTGGGGAATCGAACATGCAACCTTTGGGTTCGCAGGCTGGCACCTTATCCACTGTGCTACCAGCCAGGCTGGCCCACTTCCTTTAAATAACATCTCATAAACAATTTTTAGTGATCTCTCAAAATTTCTTTAGCTATATCAAGGTTTTATCATTTAGTTTTTATTATAGAAATAAAATAGTTTCTTAGCAGTCAAGAACCAACACTGTGATCTGGATACAAAAGGTAGAAAAAATACTTTCTGAGAATGCAGTATTTGAAAAGTTTTCAAATGACTGTGTTGATTGGGGGGTGGGGAGGGGAGAAATAGCAGGATTCAGCAAATAATTCAGAGCAATAAAGTAACTTTTGGTTTACCAATAATGAAAATTTTCTTTCTTCTATATACGTATGAAATATTACAGGCACTTATTAAGTGTTGAAGACTAAAAAGACATTAGGTTTTTCCAAAAATATATAATTTATTGTTGTATTACATTTATCCCATTTTCCCCCTACTGCTGTCCCTTGCCCCACCCTCAAAAATAAGTTTATTGATGATGCTATTATGTTCCAATTTCCCCTCTTCACTCCATTCTCTCCAGCAATGCCCCCTCCTGCCTTAGATAATTTCCATGGCTTGTACATGTAAGTTCTTTGGCTTCTCCATTACTAATACTGTTCTTAACATCCCTACTTTGTACCTACCAATTTGTGCTTCTTAATCCCTGCACCTTTCCCCTCATTCACCCTCTTCCCCATTCCTGCTGATACCCTCCAAATGATCTCCATACCTACTGTACACTCAGGAGACTACTTTTCCACCCTTTAAAGATGTCCCAGGAGTTCCTAGTCATATCCGCATATTTTTTGGGATTTTCCCCCCATTGTTCTGATTGAATGCTTTTTCCTTCCTTGTGTTTCAAACTGTTGATTTGAGTTTCAGCTTCAACCCCTCCACTGTTGGTTCCCTGTAAGTTTTTCTTTATTTCAATTAATGTGACCTTAATTTCTGCCTTCGTGCTTTTCATGCTGTTGAAGTACCCAATGAGTTCCTGGAGCATCCTGATCACCAGTGTTTTGAACTCTGCATGTGATAGGCTGCTTATCTCTATTTCATTTAGTTTTTTCCTGGAGTTTTGTTCTATTCTTTCACTTTGGGCCACACTTGTCTCCTCATTTTGGCAGCCACCCGGTGTTTCTATACAGGGTGCGCATGATTAATTGGCAATAATTTTGCATCTCCTTATTTCACATGCTTATTAATTTTGAAAAACTGTGTGTTTAAGGTTATGATATAACAGCATTGTTTCAGATATAAAGTACTAAATTCTGAGAGCAACCATCATGTCAAGGGAATACAATGTTAGAGCAACCAAATTTCTGGACTGCGTGCAGGGCCAACTGCTAAGTAAACTGCGGACTTTAATAACATCCCTTTAGGTACAGATGACAACATGAATGTGTATGATGCTGATCCTGATGTCACCACACCAACAAGGAAAACATAAAAGGTATGCAAGGATCCCGCAAGTACAGATATTGTATATAGAATCCAGGAGATCATCAATGAAGATCCAGGAAAGGCAATGAACTACATTGTAAGTCAACTGCAGATGTCAGATGCAATGGTTTACAAGATTATTGCTGAAGATATCACATATAGATTGTATGTTCTTAGAAGAGGCCAGTTTATGACACAAGCAAAGGAAAGGCGCTTTGAAAAAGCATGGAAACTGCTAACAAAATGGAAAAATCCCAAAGGAAAAAACCCTCTGATTTTCTTCTTTGATAATAAGAATTCTCAGTAGGACCAGATAGTCAACAGAAGACACAACGTGGCTCTGTGAAAATCTTAATGAAGTCCCAATTGTGAAAATGAAATTTCCTGCTACAGTGATGGTGTTAGGTGTTATCAGCAATGAAGGAGATATCATGACCCCACATTTTTTCCCACAAGGCTTGAAGGTGACTACTGATGTTTACCTTGACATTTTAAGAGTAGTAGTTGTACCATGGATGAAGCAAGTCGCAAGTGGACATCATTTTATCTTCCAACAAGATGGCACACCAGCCAAAAAGGTGCAAGAATTTCTCAGTGTCAATGTTCCTGAATTCTGGTCAAAGGAAATCTGGCTGCCTAATTCACCAGATGCAAATCCTTTAGACTATTATGTATGCAGCATTTGTGAGAGAGAAGCTAATAAATAACCTCATTCCAAATAAAAAGGCTGTTAAACCTAAGAATAAAAACATTATGATGTCCACGGATAAGAAAAGTTAATTAAAGTATACTCAAGATTCCCAACTAGAATTGAGTCTATTATTGCAGCAAATGGAGACTTTTTTAACAATTAAAAAAATGACCACGTTTATGTATTTACATGTAAGAATAAATTAATTTCAAAATATATCACTTTTGTGGTACGTTATTTTACTAAAATTCTGCCACTTTATCATGCGCACCCTGTAGTGTATTTCAAGGTAACTAAATAGTTCTTTAAGGAAAAATTCTAATTAATAAATGCAGAAGAAATTATGCAATTAGAAAAACCCCTGCTTTGTAATCCCAAATGAAGTATCTCAGCAGTAGTATCACAATGAATGCTAAAAACCATTATATAAATGTCTAATCAGGGACTGTTCATGGATGCATCAGCTTGATAACTTTGGAATCACTAATCAATTTTAACATTGCTAAAAGATGTGCTGCAATAGAATACAATGGTACCAATTATGAAGTATTATTGCCCAGTAAAATGAACCAGCTACTAATCAAGCCTCTGGAGTTCTAATTATGAGTTTATAAGATGAAACATTAAGTCTAATCAGGGTGTAGACATCATATAAATAACCTTGTTTCTTTGTAAAATTGATGGTTTGGAAAAGAGGCAGGGTGCAGGGGGATTATCAGATTTTGTAAATAGAATGCCAATGTTAGGGACTTCCTTGAAATACTTTAAGTGAGACTAGATGAAACAAGATTAGTAAAATGTTGATAACTACTGACACTGCAGGTGTTATTATTCTACTTTCATTTATGTTATTAAATTTCCATAGTAAAAAATATTGAAAAGGAATTGCAAGAGACCACGAAAATCTTGGGGAAAAACAAAAAAAGTTGGAGGCCTCACACTTCTCAATGTCAAAACTTCAAAAAGGGTGCCAACACCATTCAACAGGGTAAAAATGGTCTCTTGAACAAATGGTACTGGTATGTCCACATGTGAAAGAATAATTGTACAAAAATTAACTTAAAATCAAAAACCTAACTATAAGAGCTAAAACCACAGAACTCTTATAAGAAAACATAAGAGTTTTCTTAAGGAAACGTAAGAGGGGTAAATCTTCATGACATTGGATTTGGCAACAGATTTTTAGACAAGGCTTCAAAAAATACAAACACCAAAAGGGATAAAAGATAAACTGGGCTTTATCAACATAAAAACCTTTCATTCATCAAAACATGTATATGATCAGAATCTAGTGTGTGTCCAGATTTATGAAGAACTCTTACAACTCAACAACAAAAAAGACAACACCATTAAAAAGCAAGAAGACTTGAAGAGACATTTCTCCAGAGGATAAACAAATAACCAGTAAGCACATGAAGAGATATTCAACATCCTTAGTCATTAGGGAAATGCTAATCAAAACCATAATGAGACACCACTTCATACCCATTAAGATGGCTAGAATAAACAACTGCAATAAAGGATGTGGAAAAAACCACATAAGGAACCCTCATACATTGCTGGTAGGCATTTAAAATGGTTCAGCCACTCTGCAGTTTGGGATTTCCTCCAAAAGTTAAACATAGAAATTACCATATGTTCCAGAAATTCCAATCCTTAAAAAATTTTTTTCTTGAGGTAAAAAAACTACCTCCAAGAAAATGTTAAGAAAAGATATTTGAGGGTGGTAACTTCTATAAACTTTAGAAGCAGGAGCACAAAACACCAGAGTCCTATGTTGAAGAAGCTGACCATGGAAGCTAACCTAGGGGAATGATTCTCCTATTACCAATTAACCAATTTGGTCTTATTAAAACTAGGGTAAATAGCTATAAACAGGATGTGGCAGAAACCAACTTTTCCCCAATGCAACATAATCATGCAATGTTCAAATAGTTACTGTCACTTAATTCAACTTAAAAATACATTCATCAAACATTGACAGTGAAGATAAATGAAGAGAAAATAAATGGTCCTACCTGGGCCACTCAACATGGCTTTTATTGTTCCTGATGTTAATGCATGTTCTCTCTTTACAATAAATTCATGACCATCTGAAGATATCAATTTGACATACATGGCATCAGGGCCTTCACAGCCACCATAGGTTTTCTCTTCTCCATCTACAGGTAAAGTAGTAAAATGATTTCTGAATCACAAAATTTATTAACAATAAACATGTTTACCAAGGTATGACAAACTCAGATCAGAAAGATTTCTGGAGGGTAATAGTGACTAAAATTTTAAAGTTTTAAAACTTTTTGCTTATTATTCTCTAGAGAATAAAGATAGAATACAGAGAATATAGAGAGAATAAAGTCTACATTTAAGGGTGTTACTTTGGATGAAAGTCTACCAGTATTTTTCAAGGAAGTATTAATAATATTTTCATGACCACAGAAACACATTCAAACTTGAAGACTAAAATAAAATATTCAAATAAGATGTATAGCATGTTTATGAGTGAATGTTTATACCATGTGAGTTAAACAACTGACAACCCCAAATTGTAAACGTTAGAGCTTCCTTTACTCAACAATTTACTCTTTATCCATAAAAATAACTATCAAAACAATTTATTGCTAAGTTTAAATTATTGCACAAATGAAAGTAATTACAGACAAATGTCAGTTTTCAAAAACTTAGAGTAGAGGTGAGAAGATAAGAGTGCCTAGACGCCACCTGTTATCAGCACACCCACTGCTGCCACACTGGCTTCAGCTAGCTCAGTATAGCTTTCCCGGGGAGTACATTTTTGTTTATCCTTTTAAGATCTTTCTCACATATATAACTTTTACAATATTGTACAATTTTAATATTTATGGTTACCAATATCTGAAAGAAAATGTCTTATGGGTTATTCTTAAAACTTAGGGAGCTGCAGAGAGAAGCAGAAAGGATGAAACCGAAGTAATGTTCAGTCACTAAAATACCCCTTTACTCATTTATTTATCAAGTTAATTTAGAAACACCTAAAATTAAGATGAATAAATATCAAAACCACTTATGTACTACTGCTGCCCAAAATGTTTAATCTGAATATAATAGAAAACACTGAGACAACTTTAAATATAAAATGTCATGGGAGACATCAGTTCCCATTCCCTACCCCCCAGGTAAGGACTTGTTTAAAGAAGACTAGAGCCAAATTAATGCATAAGTGATCCCTGATTAGGTCCTAGATTTAAAATAATAAATCTGTTATAAAAGAACACTTTTGAAACAACTAAAAAACACCTCTGATTATGAACTAAACACATGCTGACATATTTAGGTGTGTACAACTAAATCTTAAATGATAAGAAAAAAAAGCACTTTTCATGTTTATGTATGTATATAAATATATATGTGTATACAGAAACACAAACACACAGAGGGAAAGCAAACGTGGCCAAAACAGTAACAATTGGTAAAGGCTCTGTAGTGTATTATTCTTGCAATTTTTATTACAAAAAGCTGGGGGACTCGTAAAGATGCAAGTAACTTCTATTAAAGACTATTCAAGCATATAGGTTCTTAGCAGTTTTTGTCAATTTCTGAGAACAAAAATTAAAATAATTATTTAAGTTTATACGTTTAGGGTTTTTTTTGCAAGGTAAACCATTTATATATCTGTTGGGAAAGTTTCTAATATCTTAAGGTACTATTATTTACTACTAATCACAAATTTTATTTGGCACAATATGCTACTGTACTATTATTTACTACTAATCACAAATTTTATTTGGCACAATATGCTACTGAGCTGTCCTCAAGTATACACAGTACACATAAATTGCTGATTTAAACACTATTTTCAGTCTACTCTGACCATTTTCTAACTTACATTCACTGACACTGAAGGCCTATCTTTGAGAAGAAAAACCAGCTTGTACTAACTGAAATACTTACCCGTTATTTTCTTATGAAACTTACCCATTATGTTCTTAGGAAATTCTATTTCACTTCCACAGGAAGTTTAGCAGTTTCCTGAAAATATAACAATACTATATTAAGACTAAACCTGAAATAACATGTTTTAACCAATTATTACTTGATATATGTTTGGTATTCAAGTTTAAGGTCTCTCTCTCTCTCTCCCCCCACCCCTTCTTCTCCCCCTTTTCTGCCCCTCTATCAGGCAAGAAGTTCCCAGCCACCACAACAAACAGTATCAAGTTTCTGAACATGAGAGGAGATAATCACTTCCAGGACAATCAAGTTGAGGTACAGACTTACCGTTTTTTTTATCCCCCCCCCACCCTTTTAAGGCAACTACTCTGACAATAGTTTAAAAATGCAGATGCATTTCCTTAGGACCTAACCTGACCTTGAAAAGATCCTTGGTCTTATCATCTTTGTATACATACTGCATCAACTTGACACTGGTAGATACTAAAAACAAGTATTTGCTGAATGAATGACAACATGATAAATCCAAGGACATGAAGTAGCTTTCATGAGAATGAAAAGCACAAACTTGCCCTCTTCTTATGTAAATGTGCACATCTATAATACATTTTACTGTTGCATCCCTTTTGCACATAGGCTACCAAAGTTCTGAAATTTAACAGTGGAGTGGTAAAAATTTGTAATTTTTTGAGAAAGCTTTAATTTTACAAAATAGGGTGAATGCTAAATGAAAAGGGCTCATGTTTTCAGTAATTTGTTTTCTAATAGCATTTTTTCAAAGGAAGATTGTATTAGAACAAGTGCTATTTTAACGCCATTATGAGGAAAACAGCATATCCTCATTAGCCTTTTCTCTAAGAAGTTCCTGACCAATATTTTAACTCTAGCTTTAAGGGAAAGGTCAATGAAATGAACCACATTTTAGAGTAAGGAACTTGGAGATAACCTATATCATCTTTCACCTTTAAAAAACATTATCACTGATATACAGACAGAATGAATAACTTGCTCCAGGTAGTGATGGAGTGGGTGCAGGTATCAAATCTGTTAGTCTAGAACACTCACTAAACATGAAGAGAGATATTTAAAGAATCATTTCTAATGTGAGGTTAGGCCAGAAGTGTCAATGAAGCATTATTACCAAAAATTTGAGGGCCTGATAAGTAAACATTGCATTAAATACTTCATATACATTATTTTATTTTAAAATGCCACTTTTACAAGGGTATTATTATTCCTTTTTTTTTTTTTAAAAAAGATTTTATTTCATTATTTTTAGAAAGAGGGGAAGGGAGAGAGGCAGAGAGGGAGAGAGACATCAATGAATGGTTATGTTTCACCTGCCTCCAGCTACAGACCTGACTGGAGACCTGGTTTGCAACCTGGTTATGTGCCCTGGCTGGGGAATCGAACCTGTGACCTTTGGGTTTGCAGGCCGGCACCTTATCCACTGTGCTACCAGCTAGGGTTATTCCTATATGTTTTATTTACTTATTTTTTAGAGAGAGGGGAAACAAGGTAGAGAGAGAGGGATAGAAACATCAGTTGCCTGTCTCACCCTCCACCCAGAGAAACCTGGCCTACTACTAGGCCTATGTCCCGGTCAAGAATTGAACCAGTGACCCTTTCACAGACAGCAGGCACAGCACTCAATCCACTGAGCCATACCAGCAAGGGTTGTTCCCATTAAATTAATTTTACAGGTTTTATTTATTATTTTTAGAGAGAGAGAGAGAAAGAGAGAGGAGTAGGGACAGAGGAAGAGAGACATCAATGTATGGTTGCCTTCTACCTGCCTCCAGCTACACAGCAGGCTGGAGGGCCTGGCTTACAACCTGGTTATGTGCCCTGGCTGGGAATCGAACCAGTGACCTTTGGGTTTGCAGGCCGGCACTTTATCCACTGTGCCATCAGTCAGGGTTGTTCCCATTTTAAAGATAAGGAAACAGAAAACTACAGAACACTGAAGAAAGAAATTAAGGAAGATATAAATAAATGGAAGCATATACCACATTCATTGTTGGAAACAATGAACATCATTAAAATGTCCATATACCCAAAGCCATCTATAGATTCAATGCAATCCCTATTAAAATACCAACATCATATTTCACAAGACTTAGAACAAATATTTAAAAAATTTATATGGAGTCAAAAACGACCCCAAATAGATACACCAATCTTGAGAAAGAAGAACAAAGTAGGAGGAATCACAATACCAGGTATCAAACTATGTTACAGAGCCATTGTAATCAAAAGTCTGGTACTGGCACAAGAACAGACAAACAGATCAATGGAACAGAATAGAGAGCCCAGAAATAAACCCAAGACTCTATGGGCAACTAATATTCAACAAAGGGAGAAGGAACATAACATGGAATGCAAATAGCCTCTTCAACAAGTGGTGTTGGGAGAACTGGACAGGCACAAGCGAAAAAGTGAAACTAGACTATCAACTTATACCATACACCAGAATAAACTTAATGTGGATAAAAGACTTAAACATAAGCAGTGCCACCATAAAAGTCCTAGAGGAAAACGTAGGCAAAAAAATTTCAGATATCCTTCACAGCAGTATTTTCATCACTGATCTCTCCCCCAGGGCAAGGGAAATAAAAGAACAAATAAATAAATGGGACTACATCAAACTGAAAAGTTTCTTCTCAGCTAAAGAAAACATCAACAAAATGAAAAGGGAGGCAACCATATGGGAAAACATATTTGCCAATGACACCTCAGTCAAGGGTTTGATATATAAAGAACTAATATGACTCAACACCAAGGAGACAAACAACCCAAATAACAAATGGGCAAAGCACTTGAACAGACACTTCTCCAAGGAAGACATACAAAGGGCCCATAGGCACATAAAAGAATGCTCAACATCACTAGCCATCAGAGAAATGCAAATCAAAACTATGAGATACCACCTCACACCTGTTAGAATGGCCATTCATCAACAAATCAACAAACAAGTGTTGATGAGGATGTGGAGAAAAGGGAACGAACCCTGGTGAGCTGCTGGTGGGAACGCACACTGGTGCAGCCACTATGGAAGACAGTATTGAATTTCCTCAAAAAACTCAGACTAGAACTGCCTTATGACCCAGTGATTCCCCTGCTAGGATTATACCCAAAGAACCCTGAAACACCAATTCAAAAGAACCTATGCACCCCTATGTTCATAGCAGCACTATTTATAATAGCCAAGCACTGGAAACAACCTAAGTGCCCTTCAGTGGATGAATGGATCAAAAAATGTGGGTTTTTTTTTGTGTAACTCCATTTACACAATGGAGTTCCATGCAGCACAAAGAAAGAAGGAACTTCCATGATTTGCAACTGCATGGATGGAACTGGAGAGTATCATGCTTAGTGAAAGAAGCCAGGCAGCAAAAGTTAAATACAAAATGTTCTCACTTAATACAGGAGAGTAAGGAACAAAACAAGCAGATGCACGTGCGCGCGCACTCACACACACACATACACACAGCAAAATGTCAGTGATTAGGGGAGAAGGGGAGGAGGGGAAAAGCAGCGGAAGGGTTCAGTTGAGTAGCTAGGGTGAATGACCCATGGACTTCGACAATGAATGGGGCACTGATTGTAGGAGAGAGGGCAGAGAGGGTGGGGCCTGGGAGAGCAATTGGGGGGAAAATGAAACAACTATAATACAACAACAATAAAATTAATTATTTAAAAAGATACAATGCTAAAACAAAAAATTAAAAAATAAAAAGTAAAGATGAAGAAACACTCAGAGGCTGCTACTTGTTCAAGGCTTCTACAGTTTAAGTGGCAGCTTAAGTACTTTAAACCTAGGTAGTTAGGTAGGTTTTATAGCCCACATCCCCTTCCATTATTTTATACTGCCATGGTAAAAGAATTCTGACTCCAGTCAAAATTTTTTACCCACTACTGCTGAGAGCTTCCGATATATTTTCTTAGGTCATTTTCTAAAATTTAAAAACAGTACTATGTCATTTTATGATAATGGTAGGCAATTAAAGATTCATCAGTAATTATTTTCTTCTGTTCATGCTACTTTGTAATCATTCTTCTGAAAAACAACAACAACAACAACAACAAACAAAACAAAGAAAGGAAAAAATGCTAGAAAAGCCAGAAGAACAAGAATTTCAAGTGCCAACTTTTCTGTCTGATATTTTCAAGAGTAACATCTAGAATGCTAACTAGCAGTAACTAGGCAACCATGCAAAGTCACATCATAGAAGCTCTTTGGGTAGCAACAGTTTCTCCACAGCCTTCTCCATATACTAAATCAATTCCTCCACTTATATAAGGGTTAAAGGGGGAGGGGGAAGATTGCCCATCATCAACAAAGAGTTTATCAACAGCAAGGATTAAGAACAAATACTAATACCTAGGTATAAGTTAAAAATATTTTTTAGATGATTAAATTTGGACTTAACCCACAAATTACCTATAGAAATTTTAGGTTTGAGGTGGCAAAAATCTGTCTGAAGATTTGAGCATCTATTCCATAACTGAACTGAGTTCTGGGAATGGGAATTAGGCAGGTAATAGCATCTGGTTAAGGACCTTGGGCTGAGAGCAGGCCTAGGCAGAACACACAGTGTGAATAAAGGCCTGACTGAGATGTCACTGTGCCGTTAAAAGTATTATATATAAACATTACACTTTTATAATTAAAAAAAAAAACCAAAAAACCCTTGGGTAACAAATAGGAAATTTCAGAGCCTACACTGAAATTAGTTTTGAATCTAATACCATTGAACACTGAAAAGACCTCTGAACAGCACATCTTATTTCTGATTTGAAATTTTCATATACTATATTATTACATGGATTTCTAGACTATATTCTGGTTCTATCAACCTCTTTATACCTGACAAATATCCCCATTGTTTTAATTACAACAGCCCTATAAACATGTTTTGCTAAATGATTAATCAATGCCCTTTTTGTTATTACACAAAAAATTATATAAAACAAAAAAATTGTTAGGCTTCTTTTGGATATAGTTCTGATTATAAATGGGATCTGTTTTTGTATTTTACTTTCTGAAAGGTGATTGCTTGAATTTTAAAAAAAAGTTTTAAAAATTCAGTAAGTTGATTTTGTATCCCACCATCTTTGCCTAACTCTCTGAATAGTTTAAATATTTTTTTAGTTAATTTGCTTGGATTATTTAAGTATGATTATAGCAACAGCTGCAAATCTTTATATCTTTTTATGTTTATATTTATATTTACTTGGGAAAAAATGTTAGTTATCTGATGTCCCTCACAAATACACTACAGGTTAAAGTACCAAATCAAAAACACTCCTCTGGAAAAAGATGAAAAAATACAAATGGTTTATTGACCTATTTTTTAAAATGCCTGGACTTGACAGTAATCAATAAAATGCAAATATTAAAACCTGCTAATGGCCCTGGCTGGTCGCACAGTGGTTAAGGCACCGGCCTGAGAACCCAAAGGTTGCAGGTTCGATTCCCCAGCCAGGGCACATAACCAGGTTGCAAACCAGGTCTCCAGTCAGGTCTGTGGTTGTAGGCAGGTACAACACAACCATACATTGATGTCTCTCTCCCTCCCTCCCTTCCCCTCTTTCTAAAAATAATGAAATAAAATCTAAAAAAAAAAAAAAGATAAAATTTTCCAAAAAAAAAAAAACCCTGCTAATGATCAGTGTTGGAGGGGAGGGGAAATAGGTGATACCAAATAAATGGCACAACAGTTTTGGAAGGCAGCAGAATCTTTAGGAGGATACCAATTTTTTTTGGTTTCTACTTTAGAGAAACACCAGCATCATGTGTAAGAGCAAGTACGTTCTTTATTATAATATGTGTACAAGTGAAAACCCTAAAAGGTTCACCAATTAGAGAATGAGCTAAATGAAAACTGTATCTGTACTTATAAAATATTGTGGGGTAGTGAAAAAGGAAAAAGTTAAATCTGTTTGTTACAACATGGAAATACCAAAAAATTATTTTATTTTTTAACCTCACCTGAGGACATGCTTATTGACTGGGGAAGTCAGGGGAGAGTAAGGGAAGGGCAGAAACATGTCTCTCCTACAAACCCTGACCAGGGTGGGAAGGAAACCACAACCTAGGCATGTGCTGTGACCTGGGCCGAACTTGCGACCTTTTGGTTCAAGAGCTATCAATCAACTGAGCCACACCAGCCAGGGCTAAACTGGCAGTCATACACTTTACAAAGTGTCTCCCCACCCCCTGTATTTCCAGTATCCATGGCACCATATAGTTATTATAGTATTATTAACTATATTCCTTATGCTGTACTTTACATCCTGTGCCAAGATAAACTGTTCATTTTTTAAATCATTTTTATCTTCAATTACAGCTGACATTTATTTTATTAGTTTCAGGTGTACACCCCAGTGATTAAATGACATTATGTAATTTTCCCTTCACCTTTTTCTTACACCCCCAAACCCCCCTCTCAAATGGCTAATCATCAAGAAAAACTGTTCATTTTTAAAAAGCAGTTTAGAATGATAGTCTGATGCCATTATGTAAAATAAGTGACTTCTTGCCTATCAGATAGGTAACTGCATAAACATGTTCAAAAGTGTAAATAACTAGAAAACTGTGATTTAAAGCTTATTTTTGAAAAGCAACGAATAAGCACATATAATCAAGCAGTGCATGAGGGAACAACGGCCAGTCAGCCTGATGATTATTAACTATATGTAATATAATTTGGAAAACAAAGTAAATTTTATTAACCAAAAAAGATCTAATGTTCAGGTCTATTTGAAGAGGCTTTGGCCACATAAAAGAAATGGACAAGCCCTGGCCTGCGAACCCAAAGGTCTCTGGTTTGATTCCCAGCCAGGGCACATAACCAGATTACAAGCCAGGTCTCCAGCCAGGTCCATAGCTGGAAGCAGGTAAAAGGCAACCATATATTGATGTCTCTCTCCCTCTCTGCCTTCCCCTCACTCTCTAAAAATAATAAATTAAAAAAAAAAAAAAGGACAGAAGTTAGGACACAATTCCAATCTGTAGTAAGACATAAAAATATCCTGCCTAGAACACTGATGTCTAGAATATGCTTATAGTGTCACTGAATTCATGTGTCTGAGGATGAGTTAAAAAATTCTAATTCTGTATATTCAATACGTAACAATGCTCCTATATTTAATTCTTTGGTAGACAGTCTTAACAGTAATACTCTTAGCACACAGTACCATTTCCCATCTTTTCTTCCACTGTGGAATTTCTTGTTTTCTCCATTATTAGATACAAATGTTTCACAGGTGCCTTATATCTTTTTAGATTAGTCACCAGTTAGTTGTGAGTTTCCTAAGACAGGGTCATTCACTGTCTCACATATCCAGCACACAATGGTTATTATGTGGTAATGTTAACAGAGTAAAGCTCATTCAATAAGTATACCTGTCACAGACACAGTATTTTCCTCAGCTTTCCAACAAAATAGTTATTCAATGGCACCAGCTTTTGACCAAGATTGATTCTTCGTAGGTTTTTCCTTAATGATGGCCTTTAGCAAACTTGGAACTTTCAGACGACCACAATTAAAACTGTTCTTTCTAGGAAACATTTGTTTAAATTTACTGAAATGTTATGGGTTATACTGAAGGAAGGAAATGAATAAGAAGGGGGACAGTATTCCATCTTTCACAACAGAATTAAGTCAATGTGAATTCTAATTCTTAAAACAATTTTATTGTAAAGACTTCTAGGGCATAGACACATTATGAAATTGTAACAAAACATCAGTCTTACAAGTCTTCACCCACTACCATAAATGTTAGTTATAATTTAAGTGTACAAAACATGTATTCTTGTACATGATTTTTGGGATTTCATATTTCCTACAACTAATTCAGTTATCTTCATC
The DNA here is from genome assembly GCA_004026585.1 of Noctilio leporinus. Lineage (NCBI taxonomy): Eukaryota > Metazoa > Chordata > Mammalia > Chiroptera > Noctilionidae > Noctilio > Noctilio leporinus. Next base: position 38,183 of record PVIW01003252.1, on the reverse strand, counting down.
TTTCTATCTTAGACTCAAACAGGTTAAATGATAAGACTTGTTTCTCAACTCCTAAAAAAAAGGCGGGGGGGCATCTAAATTGGGCCTTAAGTCCCTCCCAGATCTACCACTTCATGATTGAACCATCAGAAATTCATCCTCCCTCTACAGCAAATGCCTGAAACTCCCAATTTCCCATCTTTATTAAACAGAGCTGCTCCCACAAAGCACAGCTTTCCAGCTCCAGTATTGTGTTCCCACCGAGTCTATCTATCCCTGTAAACTATATAATCTCCCTTAGACAATGATCTCCAAACTCATTTGTTTGGTTAAAAACTATAGGCAGCCCTAGCTGGTGGCACAGTGGAAGGGTGCCAACCTGTGAACCCAAAGGTCGCTGGTTCGATTCCCAGCCAGGGCACATAACCAGGTGGCAAGCCAGGTCTCCAGTCAGGTTCCTGGCCGGAGGCAGGTGAAAGGCAACCATACATTGATGTCTCTCTCCCTCTTTGGCTCCCTCCCTTACCCTTTCTCTTAAATCAATCAATCAATCCTCACCTGAGGATATGTTAAAAACAAAGAACTATAGGCAAATAGTCCCACTATATAGTGTATACTTAAGTATAGATTCTTATATTATAAAATGATATAAAAGAACCTTTAAAATGCTGGGATAAAAATAAATATAAAAAGTCAACATTTAGAACAGATTAACTAAAATGGATTAAGACATATATTAGTGTAACTGCAAAGATTTTCCAGATTACTTTCCAGTACTGAAAAAAATCTACCACCCCCCACAAGCCTTTTTTAAAAACATAAACTAGTATTACCTTAGAACTTGATATTACAGGGTGCACGAGATCAACTGGCAATAACTTTGCACCTCCTTATTTCATGTGCTTATTAAATCTGAAAAACTATTATTTCTCAGGCTACAATTTAACAGCATTGTTTTAGATGTAAAGTTTAAATTCTGAGAGCAACCATTGTGTCAAAGGAATATGATGTTAGAGCAACCTTAATTTCTGGATTGTGTGCAAGGCGAACTGCTAAGGAACTTGTGGACTTCAGTAACATCCCTTGATGTACAGTTTACAATGTGAAGAGGGTGTATGATGCTGATCCTGATGTCGCCACACCGAGGAAAATGCATAAGGTACTCAAGGATGGCACAAGTCCAGATATTGTACACAGAATCCAGATCATCAATGAAGATCCAGGATGTTTACCTTGACACTTTGAGAGAAGTGGTTGTACCATGGATGAAGCAAGTCACAAACGGAAGTCATTTTATCTTCCACCAAGATGGTGCACCAGCACATAACACCAAAAAGGTGCAAGAATTTCTCAGTGTCAATGTTCCTAAATTCTGGTCAAAGGAAATCTAGCTGCCTAGTTCACCAGATGCAAATCCTTTAGTTTATTACGTATGCAGCATTTGTGAAAGAGAAGTTAATAAACAACCTCATTCAAGATTGAAAACATTATGATGTCCGTGGATGAAGAAAAGTTAAAGTTTGCTCAAGATTCCCAAGTCGAATTGAGTCTATTATTGCAGCAAATGGAGACCTTTTTGTTGAACAATTAAAAAAATGACTATGTTTATGTATTTACATATAAGAACAGATTTATTTCAAAATATAATATTTTGTGGTATGTTGTTTATTTTACTAGAAGTTTGCTAACTGATCGTGTGTATCCGGTATAAGGCTGATTATAACTTCTGAATACAAACTATTGCCTAATTACATTATAAAATTACTATAAGGTAATAAAACTGGCATCCTCCATTTGAAATTTATGTATGCATATTTTTTTGGTTTGGAAGACAAATTTTATTTGTTTTCTTATACTTAGTTGTTCATCCCACTGTTACAAGGGTTCACCAGGATAGTCACCACACACGTCTCATCGTCTTTATACCCCTAACACCCTGCCCTCTCTTAAGTACCCACCCACCCACATCCCAATCCTGCCAAACCCAATTCTCTCACTAGCTCAGGCCTCAGCCAAAAGAACTGAATGTGGCTAAAGAAAAGGCACAACCATCCCGGCTGATCTTAACTTTAAATTCATGTCCACATCCTTTAAATAAGCATTTAGAATAGTGATCCTAGCAAATTGGCTTTCCTACTCTGAAAAAATTTACAGCTTCCTGGAAACCCCAAATACCAGCTCTCTCCTCTGCCCTGACCTTTGATTTCACCAAGAAAATGGAAACAATCACTTCAATTGCTTTATCTTTCCTCTTTCATCCTACCTGCACATAGGACAGGGGACCCAAAAGCCATGAAACTTATTAAAAATTGTATATTTATTCTTATATGTTTAAACCTCAGCCCCCTTCAAAGTCCTCTCCATTTGATGTAATAAACCTATTGAGCCTTTTCCCCACTGTTCAAAACATTTTTGAACTTGTGGATTTTGATGCCTCTTTTTTTTTTTTTTTTTTTTTTGTTTGCTTCTGCCATTTTTTTTTGTTTGTTTGACTGCTTCCACATTGGTGAAATGTTCCTCTTTGAGGACTTTTTTCATTTACGTAAAACTAAAAAAAGTCACCCAGGATGAGATTGGGTGAATGGGGAGGGTGGGACATGGGGATGACCTTTTTGCTTAAAAAACTGCTGAGCAGCCAGCATGGTGTGGGCAGGTGCACTCATAAATTACCCATCATGAAATGGGCAAACACATTAAAGTCTTCAAAAAAAATTCACTGAAGCTGAACACAGCCTCTCACAACAATGCCTGCTGATACATTAATACAGATGGGTTTCTAAAATACTAACCTAGTGGGGTAAGCCTGTGCTACAAGATTTAATAAATCCCATGGGTTTTGAGTTTTCGACTCCTATGAAAGAGGAAAGATAAGGCAACTGAAGTAATTGTTTCCATTTTTTCCTGGGGGTCCCCCACTCGTATATACTATATACTCTGCCTATTCCTTCCAGTTTCAAAAGTAAAGTAGAAACATCATTTTATTCAAGGCCATCCTTTCCACTGAAGGACATCTATCCAAGGATTTTGTTGCCATTGTTCCCATCAACACGTAAAAATGCTGTAACATCAGTATCATTCATTTCTCCTTAAACCACTTTAATCACTTCTGGCTCAAAGGGCTTTTATTAAACTTCAACTACTTGACTTGGTCACATGATCAATTCTGAATTCTCCTTTTATTGAGCATGGTTTTACAGAATTACTGCTTCCTTTCTGAAACATTCCTTTCCCTTAGTATTACAGATGCTACAGTTTTCTGCTTCCATCACAGCTTGCTCTTTTATCCAGAGTGCTCCTAGTCACGTCCTCTTCTCCATTAATAGTCTCTACTTGATGTCCTCCAGATATCACTCATTAAATTTAACTCCCAAGGTTATCTCCTTATTGAGACATATCCCTACCAGACAAACAGTCATGTAAATCCAACCTGGCTACTGCATATATTGAGATGTTTACGAATTATACAACTCAGTACATCCTTTACAGAACTCCTGATTTATTTTTCAGAAACCAGTGCACCCTTGACAGACTTCCTCATTTTGGTTCACCCAGATGATCGGGGAAAACAATTCATTTCTCAAAAAGTACTTTGGTCTTATGCATGAAAGCAAGACCCATTTGGCTCTACCTTAAAATTGCATCTGAATCAAATCACTTTTCTCTAATTTACAACTCTACCATCTCTCAATTGAGCCTTCTTAGAAACCAGTTTTCCCACTTTCCTCCAACTTGAGTCTATTCTCCACCAGCAGCTAGCCATCAAAAGCATAAATCAGCTTTTGCTCCCATACTCAAAATCCTCTAAAGGCGTCTTATTACAGACAGAAAAAATGTGTCAAGTTATATCTTATTTAGACCTTATTAATCACCCTGACTTCATCTCCCATCACTCTTCCTTTACTAAGCACCAGCCACATTGGGTCCTTCAAATTATAACAGGTCAAATTCATTCTTCCCATAAGGTTGCATTTGCCACACTACTGCCATCTTAAATTTGTTCCCTCACATCTTCAACATTTAGGTCTTCTAGCAAAACATCAACTCCTTAGAGAGGTAGATCTTCTCTGTTCACATCCCAATCAAAATTAGACAACTCCACCCTAGTCTTTCTGACTTAATCTAACTCTAATCTCACTGTATTTTCTACACATTCATCACCACTTGAAACTATATTTACTTACTTACTGTACATTCTCTCTCTTTCCTCAAGCTCCACGCAGGCTGAACATATAGTGCCTGGCATATAGTGGATGCTCAATAAATACTTCTCAAACGAATGAGACCATTGTTTTCAATAACCAAGACTTGAAATTTCAGGCATCACTAGATGGGCTTTTTTTTTTTTTTTAAAGATTTTTATTTCATTATTTTTAGAAAGAGGGGAAGGGAAAGAGGCAGAGAGGGAGAGAGACATCAATGTATGGTCGTGTTTCACCTGCCTCCAGCCACAGATCTGACTGGAGACCTGGTTTGCAACCTGGTTATGTGCCCTGGCTGGGGAATCGAACCTGAGACCTTTGGGTTTGCAGGCCGGCGCCCCATCCACCGTGCTACCAGCCAGGGCTAGATGGGCTTTTTAAAAAATCTTATGAAGGGTAAATATTTAGCACAGGTTAGCTAAAATGCATTAACACATATTAGTGAAACTGCAGAATTTCCTAGATTATTTTCTAGTACTGAAAAATCTACCAAAACACCCCAGTTTTTTATAAGACATAACTAATGTTACTTTAGAACTAAGCATGCATTACTTCTGACTACAAATTATTGCCTAATTATATTACAAATCTACGTTACATAAGGTAATGAAATTGTAATGCATAAAACTTGTATGTGCACATTATACAGGCATATATATATATATATATACACACACACACACACACATATGTATATTTGGAGGGTGGATAATAAAGATAGTCATTTAAAAATTAAGTTTGAAGCCGAAATCACTGGTAACAAACAGTAACTTAATCCACGATGACTGGGACCATTAACAGTTTTCTTGCCATTGTATTTCCAGAATGAATGAATCCACGTGTAAACTGATGTAAACGAGGTCAGAGATTTATCATTTTAGCTCACCAAGCACAAAACTACTAGGGGATCAAAAGACAAATTTGGCAATCTGAAAATGAGGTTTTAAAACTCTAAAGGATTTCAGTTGTTTTCTACACTGAAGGCGATGCAGAGTAGAAATGCTGGGAATTAATGACACAAACTCCACAACTATAGGTTACTAAATTAAATCACTTCTAAATCAAGTGATTTAGGTTCGTAATAGAAACTCAAGGGTCACTGTACTTCGCATAGAGACCTCATTTCTGATAAGACCGGCACTTCGACAGGCGACAGCCCAAACCACCAAGTCGGACAGAGATCGCCCAGTAAGTTGCCCAGAAGGTAAACTTCTCCGGGTCCCGCAGCTGGAAAGAGCGAGGGCTCTCTGCTATGCCTGGGATCGCCACCCCACCCCCACCCCCACCCCCCGCCAAAAAAAAAAAAGGACGAATCTCAGTGCATATGGGGAAAACAAAAATAAAAAGCGGCAGAGCAGCCCTGTCCTAACTCCACCCTCCTCGTGCTCAGCCCAGAAACGGCCGGGTCAGCCCGCATCCGCCCCTCCTTCCACCCTTTCCCGAGCCCACCGAACGGCGTAGGGAAAGGTCAGGCCGCCGTCTTCTCCCCTCCCCCAAACTAAAAGCAGTAGCGGCCCAGAGAGGTAGGCAGCTTCCGTTCCTTCCCCGCCCAAATGGGAGGAGGTGGTCAGTGGGGTAGCGAGCGCGCCCAGTATGAACCTCCTTCGTCCTCCTTGCGACCCCCAAGGTCCGGTCCCACCCAAGCCCAAGACTCACTCGTCAGCCCCGCAGCCACCGCACGAGATCCCAGCTCAGAGCCACAGCCCCTACTGCAGGGCCGCCCCCTACCCCGAGAAGTCTGCCGCTGTGGGTTCCGGGGCAGTTGGAGGAATCACTTCCGTCGGGTCACGGACGCTGTCTACCATACGCTGGCGATGAGTATCTGCTAAGGCGGAGACGCACTGAAGGACGCCCACTTTCGTCCACAGGAAGTGTACAACGCCCCCTTCTCTCAGTGCCACAGTACCTCTGGTCAGAGTGGGGACACAGCGATCACTAGCAAATCTCAACCAATGTGATACTGGCTCTTATGATTCCGCGTATGCCGCGCGGATCTTGATCCAGTTTTCGCAGGGACAGTATCTTCAGAGAGGTATTCGTAGTTCCGAGGCCGCACTGCATCCTGGAATTTGTAGTTCCTCTGTCAGGGCTGTCAGGGGTTTGGTTGAGGCCGCAACGCATCCTGGGACTTGTAGTTTCTCACGCTGGGCGTTAAGATTTGGGCGACTTTAGAGGTAGGTTTTCTTGCTCTCGTTTGTGGGTACGCCTGAAGGCCAGAGACTCTTTGCAGAAGAAGGAGCGGAAAATGGGAGTGCGGTTTCTACGCTAATATGGTAGTGTTCTTTAGGAAACAGCTTCTGTCTTTTGTGAAAATATGCAGTCAGTGAGTGTGTAAAGAACTCAATTGCTCGCGCAGTCAGCTGACCTCACTACCTCCCTTCCCGGAACTGTTCGATGTTTTCCGGAAACTGCTCCTCCCCTCAGTCCCCTCCCCGTCCCGGTGTTGCTCAGCCCTTCTCAATTCTGAGATCATTCGCAGAAATTCCGGGCGTCTACCGCCAGTACGCAATTCCGAGACCATCTTTGTACTCCACGCTCCCTCTGCCCCCGTACCCTCTATTGCTCTCTCGCTCACTTGCTCTATCTCGACCCAGCTAACCTTTTTACATGCTTTCCTGTGGTTAACATCAGGCACACTTCCAGGAAGGCTGAAACAGCTAAATATTCACCCTCTTTAGAGAATTATCACACACAGGGAAAGTAAGGCCGCGAAGCTCACCATTGCAAGTTGCTCAACTAAGCAGTCTCGCGTAACAATGCCCATAAAGGGAAACGTACAGAAGACCCAAAGTTTGTTGACCTAATTAATGACTTTTCCCCGGAAGACATTTTTAGTTCATGTGGCAGGTAAGCTAAATGTATTGCTTTTTACAGAAAGACCGTCCTTTCTGTAAAAGGCTTTTTATAAAAGCCTTTGCAAAATTACACTTTTTTGGTTGTTGTTGTAATGGTACTCAGTTTGGAGTGGAGGAGACACAATGGGTGAGAAGAGGAGGCTGTGGGCCCATTTTCAGACTTGCCCTTCTTCTCACGTGTCCTTTTCTGCCCTCTCTTGCCCCATTTTCCCTCTACCTTATCGTCCTCTAAAGGGTGACAGTAGTCTAGAGAGCGATAAAATTTTCCAGGCGAGGCTAGCCAATACCAAACTTAAGTTAGACTTAAGACTTTTTGTGCAAAACTTAATTTTATTTTAAATTATGTATGTAACCAATACACACATTTGTTGTAAGAATACAGGAATTGCAGATACGTTTGTTTTTTCCATGAGCTTTTACACAGATCATCCACTTAGTTGTTACAATGTGTAGCTTGTGTTGCTGACAGAAGCCACTGTCAGGACAGAATATGGAGAGACAGAACGGTTTCCTTTAGGCAAGGTGTCAGGGATGGGTGCATTTTATCTTCCTAGTAGTTTAATCTTTATGCACAACGTATTGTACGAAGAAGCGGGCTAGACTCAGGGGAAGGAGGAATGAAAATTGGTAAAAGAAACATAAATCACAAGATATGTAGATGTCACCATCTTACTGGCAGAAAGTAGCAACGATTTGAAGTGGCTTTTGATAAAAGTGCCAAAGTTGAGCTGCATTTTAACATCAAGAAGACCTAAATAAATAAATAAATAAATAAAAGAAATGAATAATAGAAAAAATACATAACTTTAACATAGACAGCGAAGACATTGAAGTTGTTAAAGATTTACCTTGGTTCTCTCATCAGTTCAAATGGAAACCAATCAAGAAATCAAGAAAAGGCTGACTTGAAAGGACAACAATGGAAGAATTTTGAAAGATCAAAGAAGTGTCATTAGAGACCAAGGCTAGGACCATCCGCACCCTTGTAGTCCCAATTACTATGTACAGCTAAGTTGGACAGTGAAGATGGCTGATAGGAAAAAAAAATTCATTTGAAATACGGTGCTGGAGGAGAGCTCTATGGATATTGTAAGTTGCCAGAAAGATGAATAAATGTGTCTTAGAGCAAATTAAGTCTGAAACATTACTGGAGGCAAGTGACAAAACTGAAGCTGCCCTGCTTTGGGCACATCACAAGAAGGCATGGTTCTTTGAAAAAGATAGTAATGCTGGGAAAGATAGAATGCAATAGGAACAGAAGAAGACCAAATATGAGGTGGATTGATTCTATAAAAGAGGCCGTAGGCTGAGTCTATAGGAGCTTAGCAGGGCTGTTGAGGACAGGATAAGAATGTCACTTATTCATGGATTGCCAGGAGTCAGAGCTGCCTCAGCAGCATGTAACAAACTCTCTCTCTCTCTCTCTCTCTCTCTCTGTACTCTGTTTACTTTCCAACTTAACAAATTAAAAAAACCCAAACCTCTGTAACCAAAGTCTCTACAACCATAATTTAAAATGTCTATAGAAATGCATTGTCTAATGGACAACAGGGTGGGGATTGATTGTGGAAGAGGGGGCTGGGGTGGATGGGGCAGGGGAGAGCAATGGGGGAAAAGGGACAACTGTAATAGAACAACAATACAATTAAAAAAAGAAAAAGAAATGCATTGCCTAAATGTACTATGATTCATTTGTTTCTTTAATGTTGCTATGTACCTTATTTCCATTTCTAAATCATTTAAAATAATGCTGTGTTCAGTATCTGCAGAAATTTTCAACCATATTTCTGATTATTTCTTTAGAATATAAATGTTTTAAAAATCTTAACAATTTGTTAACAAATTTATTTTTCTAGAGTTTCCCAGTATATGCTTTAAACCAGTAATGTATTAAAAAGTTTTTGTGGTTATTTCTTATCAATATATTATCTTTACCAAAATTTTTTTTTTTTTTTTCTGATCATGCCATTCTGCCCTCACAGTCACCTTAAATGATGGAAAGGGGGTTGTGGATGGGGAGGAAAGATAGCTAAAAAACAAACAAATTATATGCAGTAATGAGGACCATACATCAACAAGTGACACCCATTTTCTATTTTTCTATCCCCCATTTTTAAAGGGAATCTCCAGATGAATTGAACAGGGAATCAAAGCTTAATTTTTAAACAGTCTTAATATTCTAAAACCCCATTCACATAATTTTCATTCAACAAATGTCTCTAGACTTGAGAAATCTTTAATAATGCATAACAATTTCCTGTAATTTTGTAGCACAGTTTTTCAGAAGTGGTTTCATTTTAGCTATTTTAGAAACCTTGAGTAGACCAAATGTTATTTTTTTAAAAAAAATATTTTATTTATTATTGCCAGAGAGAGAGGAAGGGAGAGAGAGAAACATCAATGTATGGTTGCTTTTCACCTGCTTCCAGCCATGGACCTGGCTGGTGACCTGGCCTGCAACCTGGTTATGTGCCCTGGCTGGGGAATCGAACTGGCGACCTTTGGGTTCACAGGCCGGTGCCTTATCTACTGTGCTACCAGCCAGGGCCCAAGTGTTACTTTTATTTGCTAACTGTACCTATAGGAAGAAACTAAGCTTAAAAGAAGATAAAAATGCAGGTTTTCTCAGCACAGTGTTGATGCCATAATAAGCTGAGATGATTCTGATACTTGGTTGCCTAGTAAGCAAACCAAAACCTAAGCCAGAGTCAATTCCTATAAATACCTCAAGGATTAGAACAACCAATCAAACACAGCCCACTACGCTTTCCCAAATAATGCAACCACTTAAGTTATAGTCAATAAAATAATTTATTTACTTTGCCTGTATATCTTCATAAAAACCCTGCCCTTAGCTCGGTCAGTCGAGCCAACCTAACCAGTTCCAGTTTGGCGCTGCCTGATTTGAATACATTTTTGCTCAAATAAATTCAAAAGTATGCTTCATACTAATTTTGTAGTTTAGTTTTAACTATTACAGAAAAATGAACAGAAAAAAATGTCGCAGTAAATAGATAATTGATGTTTACATTTGGGTTACAGTTTAAAAGCGTTATTTTTTAATTTTTAAAAGATTTTATTTATAGAAGTGTTTTTAAAATGTAAGTTGAAGATTTCTTTTGGAATGAAGTTGTACATAGAGTAGCGTAATTTTCTTTCTGGGTACCCAGAAAAAAGCAGACAGGATTTGGAGAACTTTATTGTTCTCTTTTCAAACAGTAAACAAAAGTAATTTTACTGTTTGGTTGCTCCTTCCTCAAGACTAAGCTGAATGTCAGGCTTTTAGATATTCTGAGGCCAAATTAATCATGTTGTATTAGGGGCTTCTGTAGCATTTTGTAAATTGCTATATTACAGCATTATATTTTAGCTTATTTATGGGTGTTTCCTTCACTGTGTGAACATTGTAGATTGGCAGTACATCCTGTATTTTTGTATGCTCTGCTTTTGATTTAGTCCCAACTAGAGATGCTTAATCCCACTTTAAAAAGAGGTGAACGTGTGTATATGGATGTGAATGATTTTCCAAGACAAGTTTAAGAAGTATAAACATTCTGTGATCGAGTTCCATTTTTCTGTCAACCCACTGGTTACATTAAATTACCATTCATTTTTGTTTAAATTATATAAAGTATTATTCCTTGGTGCCAACAGGTTAAAATTATTTTCTGCAAAGAAAATGGTTTTGGGGGGCCTAGAAAACGACACCCATGAGAATGAAAGATTTAACCCTGGCTTTCAGGCATTGTGTTTCGCGTCTGCTTTTCCCCTCATTCCTTCACACTGTCAGCGGAGCCCCAGACTACGGGAAGAGTGAGCCCATGAGCGTTCTGGACGTTTTGCTGATTCTGGTAGCGAGAGGCTAGTGTAGCCAGTTCAGAACTCCGCCGACTGGGAACGCACACCACCAGGGGTAAGGTTGCAGGCCGGCCGCTTATTCCGCGCACCAGCGATGGCCAATCGGCCGGGTAGCTCTTAGGATGCGGGGCGTGGGCGATTCATTCAGGCCGGCCTTCAGGGTTCCTGGTAGGGCCTCCATTCAGTGTGCTGCCGCTTCTCAGGAGCAGAATGCTACTTTTGGCGTCTGGCGGCCCATTGGCAGCTGGACAGCGACTTGGCGTAAAGAGGGTGGTGCTGTGGTCAGCCGCCCTGCTCCAAGGCCCCAGGGCAGCCATCTCGCCAGCGGCCTCCTGTAGCAGCTTCTCCCGGCAGGTTGGCTGCCTGAACGCTGGGCTGCTGGGAGCCGTGAGGCTTTTTCGGCGTCCAGTACCAGTGCAGGTCCGCTGTCGGAAGGCATGCGGGTGGAGTAAGCGTGGGAGGTGGGCGTAGAGTCTGACTTGGGTGCTCCTACAGCTTCTCCGCCATTCCCGCGGTGGCTCTAGCACGGGAGGAGCCCTCTGTGGGGCTGGGGAGTAGCAGGCCTTGCCTGGGGAACAGCCGGTGGTCCCGCGGGGCAGGGCGCGCCAGCTAGTCTAGCATGATCCGTTGGCAAAATGGTAATTCCCTGGGTGGTCCCAAGCACTTTACCGGTGGCTGCAAATCCAGCAGACCTGTGGACACTTTCTCCTGCCATTTAGCAGAAGCTTGGAAGGGTTAATTTGCAACATAAGTGCATGCACCATCTGAGCCATAATTAAGAACTCGGATAATGAATCCTATTCTTCGTTAGGTGGTTCTTTGGAATTTTTTTGTTCCCTGGACAACGGGAATGGAGACATTAATTTTCCATTTTAATATCAATAAATTGTCTCTTAATTCTGTCCTGTGAAATACCAGGATTAGAAGACATGGTTGAAACCTGGAAGAAATCCCGAACATGGGAATCTAATTATATTTCAGCATAAAGTAATTAGGCATACCTTTTGAAGTGTGTGTGTTCCAAAATTCATTTTCAGACATTCGGGGACCCTTGTTCCCATGAAGTTTGATTTCAAGTAAAATATTTTTCTTAAAAGGAACAAGGGATGAAAGGGGAGAGCCTTAAGGGAAAGAGTAACTACATATATATATTTTTGTACTGTACTAGCTATAGTATAAATATTTTAGAAGTATTAAAAACGGCCTGGACTTTACAAATTAATTTTTCAGTGTTTGACTTACATTGTTATTAAGATTAGGTTTTGAAGAGCAAGTGCATGCAAATCTTTGATAATCAAACAAGAATGTTGTTCTTAAGTGTTGAGTAAACTATTCCAGTAAATGCTTTCAAGGTCACACTATTTAAAAAGTTTGAAGCAGGGATGCAAATCTAGGTTTTAGAACTCCCAACTCAGCATGTGTCTAGTTATGACTGGTATTAAGGAAAGCCATTTAGTTAGCTAGTTTGATTTCTTTAGCTCTGCAGAGTATTGGGAAGAATTCAAGTTCTCTTTTCATTATCTTACTTTTTTTAATTTAAAAGTTAATCCAAGTGCAGTTATTATGTACTCACTTGTAAAGGTCTTTGTTTCAATAGATACCTGTTTGTTGGGAAAGATGTGTTCAGTGCTTCTGTACACGAGTTGAAAAATCAGAAGATGGAAGACTGATTTATACTGGGAATTTGGCCCGAAAAGTATTTGGTGGGTAATCAAAAATGAGACTATTTTTTTTCTTTTTTTCTTTTAATTGTAAAAAACAAAACAAAAACAAAATGCTTGTAGCATATGTTATTTTAGTGCCTCTTAATTTCCTTTACTATTCTTAACATCCCCCTGTTTATTTTGTACCTACCAATAATGCTTCTTAATCCCTGTGCATTTTCCCCCTCCCCACTCTCCACTCATAACCCTCCATATGGTCTCCTTTCTATGATTCTGCTCCTGTTACAGTTGTTTGCTTAGTTAATTTTTTGTTTTTTAGGTTCGGTTGTTGTGAGTTGTCATTTTACTGTTCATAGTTTTGATCTTCTTTTTCTTAAATAAGTCTCTTTAACATTTCGTATAATAAGGGCTTGGTGATGAGGAAGTCCTTTAGCTTTACCTTACCTGAGAAGCACTGTATCTGCCCTTCCATTCTAAATGATAGCTTTGCTGGATAGAGGAATCTTGGTCATAGATCCTTTCTTTTCATCACTTTGAATACTTCTTGCCAGTTCCTTGTTGCCTGCAAAGTTTGTTTTGAGAAATCAATCAGCTGATAGTCTTAATGGGAACCCCTTTGTAGGTAACTCTCTTTTACCTGCTTTTCTCTTCTTATTGTTAAGATTCTTTATTTTTAATCTTTGGCATTTTTATTATGTGTCTTGGTGTGGTCCTCTTTGTGTCCAACTTGTTTGGGACTCTTTGCTTCCTGAACTTGTATGTCTGTTTTCTTTGCCAAATTAGGGTAGTTTTCTTTTCATTATTTTTTCAAGTAGGTTTTCAATTTCTTGCTCTTCCTCTTCTTCTGGCGTCCCTGTGATTCAGATGTTGGTACTTTTGGAGCTATCCTAGAATCTTCTTTCTCTCTCTCTCTCTGTCTCTCTCTCTTTAGTTTTTATTCCTTTATTCTGTATTGGTTGTTCATTTCTTCCTTTTGTTCCAAGTCATTGATTTGAACCCTGGCTCCCTCCTGTTCAGTATGGGTTCCCTTGGATTTTTATTTATTTCACTTACTGTAGCTTTGTTTCTTCTTGCATGCATTTACTATACTTACGAGTTCTCTGAGTATCTTTTTCTTTTTTTTTTTGGTGACTTTGTTTTTGTTTTTTAAGATTTTATTTATTATTTTTAGAGAGAGGCAGAGGGGGAGAGAGACATCTGTGTATGGTTGCCTTTCACTTGCCTCCAGCTATGGATATGGCTGGAGACATGGCTTGCAGCCTGGTTCTGTGCCCTGGGTGGGAATCAAACCAGTGACCTTTGGGTTTGCAGGCCGATGCCTTATCCACTGTGCCACCAGCCAGGGCTTTCTCTGAGTATCTTTATCACATGTGTTTGAACACCGCATCTGATAGATTGTCTATCTGCTTAGTTCTTTTTCTAGAGTTTTGATCTATTTTTTAATTTGAGCCATATTTCTTTGTTTTCTCAGTTTGGTAACCTTCCTATATTTGTTGTGTGTGTTAGGAAGCACTGCTTTGACTCCCTATTTGGGCACACCTGTTTTGTTGAAGGGTCACCCAGCCATAAGTGTTGGTCAGTGCTAGGTGACCCTTTTCACCACTTTGTGGCACTGTTTGTTGGGGAGAGGTCAGAGAACAATGCTGCTTGCTTGGCACTTGTCCCTTTTCCAGTCACTTTACCCCATTCCTGCATGCAACTGGTGCCTCTCTAGCTGCTGCTTTTGTGGTGGTTCTCAGAGTGGGTGAGCCCTCTAAATGGACTCTCCTGAGACACACTGTAAGTTTCTTATGGTTTTCACAGCCAGAAGCTCTGAGGCTTTATTTTCCTGGTCCTGGAACCCTAGGCCCTGTGGTCTGGCCTTGGTCTGGGATTGCATCCCAGGTGTCCCTCCTGTCTTTTATCCACCTCGCATGTGTGTCGGACCACCTATTCTGCCAGCAGCCACCACATCTTCTCTGCCCCAGCTCACCATCGCCACCCCTCCTACCTGTCTAGATGAATATTTCTTCTTTAAATTCTTGTTTTCAGACTTCCCATACAGTTAGATTTTTTGGCAGTTCAGGTTCTTTTTTGTTTTGAGGTTAATTGTGATCCTTCTTACAGTTGTGTGAAGGGGTGAAGCATGTCTACCTATGGCCCCATCCTGGTCCAAACATGATTTTTTTAGTGGCTTTTCCAAGTGGTAGAAAGTTATGGAGAAGGAAAAGACAGCGGGCTAAATTGCCGTCATAAGTTTTAAGTTCTAAGTGTTAAGTTCTTTCCTTAGATCATAATTTTGGATTTAGTGTGGAACGATTTAAAGGAAGGTCAAGAAAACTCAAGTATCTCATTATAATCTTTTAAAAAAGTATAACCTGAACTGTCTGGAGGATTATTTTATAACCAAGTCTGCTATAAGATTTTAGCACCTACATTTGCATTTGTGTTTTTATCATGCTGGTATCAACCAATTGTCTAAAATCCACTCTGGAAGTCTGTAAGTTCTCATATGTGTAACATTAAAATAGGGTATGTTTAAAGTACAGTTTACTTAAAAACTTTTTAGGAACAAAAATTGATTATCATCACTATTGAGTGACATTCTGAGGTTACAGCAATAATCAATTTTGAATGATTAGAAATTTCTTCAGAAGCCTATGTCACATCTCTGGCCTGGGATACCTAGATTGATGCCACTGAATCATGTTAACAATGACCTTCATCATATTCTTTCTTCTGAACACACTACTCCTTTAAATGCAAAGAAGGCTTATCAGTTTATCTGATGTTCCTATTTGAGTCCATTCTAGAAAGAAGAGAATATTAAAAGGAATTAATTTTAGTCTGGGTAGAAATATTTGTGGAAGCATAGCTATACAGGGTATTCAAAGTTCTAGAATTGTAACTTGTAAAGGAACTTAATGTTTGATTTCTTCCAGTATTATGATAGTTGAAACTCACTCTATACTTATCAGGGATTAATGTTTTTATTTAGAAACTGATTTTTTCTTTGTAAAACAAAGTGAGAGACCTAAGGTATATGTAGAGGTGCCATTCCTGGAGGTTCTTAAAACTACTAAATGGGTCCTAGTTTAAAAACATTTGAAGGGTCTTTTAGTTGATAGCTTTTGTTAATTCAGTAATAAGAAATTACTGATGTCATAGTATTCTTATTTTAAGATGAGTAGTCTTTTAAACGTGAAGAGGTGTGAAAAAAGGGGACTTCTAAACATGAAGAGGTGTGAAAGAAGGGTGTCCCAGTCATGAAAGTAGTTTGAATAAAGGCAGGAAGATGGAAAGGCCTAAATATGTTTATAAAATAGCAATAATTTCAATAAAAGCAAAATAAAGTGTCTGTGTGTATTCATTTCCTATGGCTCTTTTAATAAATTCCCACAAACTTGGTGGATTAAAAGAACAGAAATTTATTCTCAGTTTCAAAGGCTTGAAGCCTGAAGTCAGGGTGTTGGCAGGACCGTACTTTGAAGGCTCTTGAGGCTCTGGGGACAAGTTCTTCCTTGCCTCTTCTAGCTTCTGGTAGCTCGCAGTGATACTTTTGTATTCCTTTGGCTTGTGGCTGTATTTCTCATGTCTGCCTTCTTTGTGTGTGTCTGTCCTATTCAATCCTTATAAAGATACTCTCATTGAATTTAGGGCCCACTCTAATCCAGTATGATCTCATCTCAATATTTAATTGTCTACACACCCTATTTCCAAATAAGTTCACATTCTGAGGTTCAGGAGGGACATAAATTTGGAGGGATGCTATTCAACCCACTGCAGTGTGACAAAAGTAATGGGGAAAAAAAGATGATTGGAAGGGCTGAGGAGGCTTTTATATAGGATGCATCTTGGTCCACATTTTATCTCGTGTGTATCAGTGTCATGGCAACTACTGTGGGAGGAAGGTATTATTTTTAAATTACTGATGCAAGATATGCCCTCAACCAACAGCAGTGTATGAGAGTGTCTACTTTATTATGGCCTCACCAACAAAATATGTTGTTAATCTTCTGGTTTTTGCCAGTTTGGGAAAAACAGTATTGTGGTTTTTATTGCATGTTTCATGTGATTGAAACTTAGCTTCATTTCTTCTTTTTAAAGACTGTGTGCGTTTTTGTTTCAGTGAATTGCCTGCTTAATTTCCCTGCATGTTTGTATACAACATTTTTGTTTTTTTTTGTTTTTTCTTCTCCCTATACTAGCAGAAGTATATATTGGGAATATTAACTGTGATATAAATTGCAAATATCTTTCTCGTTTATCTCCTTACTTTGTTTATGGTATTCATATCTGTGCACATTTTTAATCAGATTTATCAGTCTTTCCCCCTGATTGCTTCAGTATTTTGAATCATAGTTAGAAAAGTTTTCCTATTCTCAGATTATAAAGGACTTTATGAATTTTTTTTTCTTACATCTCTGATTTTACTTTTTACATTTCAATCTCTGGATTATTTGGAATTTTCCAGGTATATGGTATGACGGGTGGATCGAATTTCTCTTTTTCTGTATGACTATCCAGTTGTCCCAACACCATTTTTGCCCACTTATTTAGATTAATCTTCATTTTGTACTAAATACCCATATGCAGTGAGGTTTATTTCTAGGTTATCCATTTGTTCCATTGATCTGTCTGCTTTTTTAAGCTCCAGTACCATGCTATTTTAATTACAGTTTCATGTTTTGGTACCTAGCACCACTCCTCTTTATTTATGCTTCTTTTGTTTTTCTAAATCAACTTTATAATCAATTTGTCTAGATCTCCACTTGTCTATTTTCCAGTTGGTAATTTATTGGGATCATGTTGAAAGTATACATTTGAACTAAGAAGTTTATATTTAAAGTCATTTATTTACTTATTGTGGCAAAATGCATAACAAAATTTATCACTTTAACAATTTTTAAGTATACAGTTCAGAAGTCATTGATTTTGAATCTAATATGATAAGTTGAATACTTTTCCTATGTATTTCTTATCTACTGGTGTTTTTTTAATTTTTTTTTTTTTAATTTTTTAAAAGATTTTTATTTCATTATTTTTAGAAAGAGGGGAAGGGAGAGAGGCAGAGAGGGAGAGAGACATCAATGTATGGTTGCGTTTCACCTGCCTCCAGCCACAGACCTGACTGGAGACCTGGTTTACAACCTGGTTATGTGCCCTGGCTGGGGAATCGAACCTGCAACCTTTGGGTTCGCAGGCCGGCACCTTATCCACTGTGCTACCAGCCAGGGCTAATTTTTTTTTTTTTTTTTTTGTAGTTTGTTTGTCTTAATTTTGAGTACTTTGCTTGTTAAAGTTAGCCCAAATTTGAAGATTTTATTTAGATACGTGAAGGGCTTGTTAATAGATTTTTTGTTGTTGTTGTTTGTTTTTTTAATAGATTTCATTATTTTCAGAGAAAGGAAGGGAAAAAGGAAGAAAGGGAGAGAAACATCACTGTATGGTTGACTTTCACCTGCCTCCAGCTAAGGACCTGGCTGGAAACTTGGCTTGCAAACCTGGTTATGTGTCCTGACTGGGAACCAAACCAGTGACCCTTGTGTTCACAAGGCAGCACCAGTCCACTGAGCCACACCAGCCAGGGCTTAATAGAGATCTCATTGGATAATTTGCTCACAGCTTTGATTTTTATAGTATTCATAAGGACCTTGAGTAATATTAAATTGTTTAATCAATTAAATTTTGTGGTGTTATATTATGTTCATCTCATTTTCCCTCCTCAGCTCTCCCCTTCCCCATGCTCCTTGTTTGCCCCACCACACAGTGAGTCCTGCATGTTGATCATGTCCATGGATCATCCATGCTTGTTCCTTGACTAAAGTGTTCCCCTTCTTTGCCGCCTTCTCCCCCTTCCCCTCCCCTCTGCACACTGCCCCTTAGTAGCTGTGTGACATTGAGCAAGTTCCTCATTTTTCACATATCTTAAATTACTTCATAATAATTATGCATCTATGTTATAGGACTTTCTATAGATATAATGAATAAAATGTGTAAAGTACTTAAAATAGAGCTTGGAATGTTAAAACATGTATTTTGATGTTTTTTTGGGGGGGGGCATGTATTTTGATTTTGTTGTAGCTTATAATGATGCTATACTAAGAAGAAAGGCGGGGGAAAAAAGAATAAAAGTGGAAAATTAATTGAATAGATTGATTCTTTATAGTATTAATTCTCTTCTCCCTTTTTCTTCCCATTTAGGTGTGAAATGTTTCTCTTATTCTACAAGTGTGATCAGCCTTGCATTTCTACCATACATTTTTGCACAAAATAATATTGTATTTGGAAGTCTGCCGTTGCAAATCTTATTTTATGGCATCATAGGAAGCTTTACAGTGATCACTCCAGTACTGCTTCACTTCGTGACAAAAGGCTATGTCATTCGATTGTACCACGAGGCCACAACAGACACTTATAAAGCCATTACTTACAGTGTTGTGCTTTCAGAAACGAGTACAGTGTTTCATCAGAATGATGTGAAGATTCCAGACAGCACACATGTGTTTACCACATTTTATGCTAAAAACAAATCACTGTTAGTTAATCCAAGTCTCTTTCCAAACCCTAAAGACTATGACCATCTTATGGGTTATGACAAACCATTCACTTTTGATATGGAAGAAATCAGTGAAAAGAAGTAGCTTCAAGATGCAAAATGAGTGAACTGTTTCTATATTTGTGCATAAATGTGATTTATTTTCTCATGTATAATAATAAAATTGCCTTTATTTTTGTTCTCTGTTAGTGACTGATTGTTAAAAATAATTTGAAACTTAGCAAATAACCTAATTTTCAGAGAATTATGTTTGTTTATAATAAGCCGTGTGAAAAAGCATGTAATATTACACCATTTGTGCTTTTAAAATGATGTGAAAATACATGCTGCCATATGTATAGATAATTCAATCAAGTGTGGTTGCCTCTCAGCTGGGGATCAGATGTCAGACACTTAAGCGGAAGTTATTTTTCCTTTGTGTGGAGATCAGGCATCAAAGAAATGGAGGGAAGTTATTTTTTTATTTGTGTTTGGATTTTTTAAGTGTATTATAGATACTTTCTTTTCTCACATTAAAAACTTTTAAAAAACTTATGAATTCTGGAAAGCAGCATTAATCTCCCTTTGGTTCAGCGCATAGCTTGTTGCCTATATCCTCTAGCAGGGTTGCCCATAATAAGGGTTGCCATGTGCAATCAAGTGATCAGCTTTGAGGGAAACAGTGACC
Source organism: Noctilio leporinus (assembly GCA_004026585.1). Classification (NCBI taxonomy): domain Eukaryota; kingdom Metazoa; phylum Chordata; class Mammalia; order Chiroptera; family Noctilionidae; genus Noctilio; species Noctilio leporinus. Next base: position 18,423 of record PVIW01003252.1, on the reverse strand, counting down.
TAATGGTGTTGTCTTACATAGTCCCATTTGTCCCTCATGTACATTTCTTCCTTGGTGCACCCTGTCAGTAGGAAAATCACATGTACTGAATAGGTGGATAGCATGTTATATAAAATAGCAATCTCTGCTAATATTTTAGAAGGAAACATTGATTTGTTGTTCCACACAGTTATGCATTCATTGGTTGATTCCTGTATGTGCCTTAACTGGGAACCAAACCCACATCCTTAGCATATCAGCTCAACACTTAGCTAACCAACCACAGATACTCTTAACTCATTAAATATTGGACTTTTAAGATTTTTACCTCTGATTGTAAAATAAAAATTGTTTCCTATGAAGGATTTTAAGCCAAGAACAAAAGACTAAAGAGCATGCTATTTAGATCTATACTTATTAAGCACTTTGAGTGTGCCAGATACTGTGCTAGTTTCCAGAGTCACAGTTAACAACAAAACACCCAGACTGCATGGAGCTGCCTAATATCTTAATTGCCTGCTAAGGAGGTAAATCTAATCATGGCCTGTTTATGTGTAAGGGAGGTTGATGGGGAAGCAGCAGGACTATCATAGTCAAAATCATTGCAAGTCTGAAACTGCTAGAAGCTTCCAGTTTAAGGTAGAAAAGTACTCATCTTTTTGAGACCCCAGAGCCTGCCCTTAAAGGATGGGCTCTGGAGTCTCAGAAAGGTGAACAAGCTAGTGCCCCAGACCCCACAGAACCACAGGTAGTGTCCATGTTTGAGGTCTCCCCCAGCCTGGCCCTGCCCCATGACTGAACCTGTTGCTGAACCCCTTCCTGCCTGTTCTGTCCTATGATACCTAGATAGTATATACCTGTTGCTGTCTTAGCAATTAATGTGATTATTATCTGTAAAAATATCCAATTGCTCATTGTAAAAGACTGGAAAGTAGGAGCAAGAACAAATTCCTACTTCTAAAAATAAAAACCCAGCATTATTAACATTTTAGTTTTCTATTAAGGGTCACATTTAAAATTTGTTTTGAGTACATTTTACCTTTCTTTAAATGTCCTCTATTCATGTAACCATTTTATCACCTGTGTAATGGAGTGAAAAAAAAATATTTTTACTAGTATCAGAATAATTCTTCAGAAGACAGCTTGGTTGTTAAGGGAAAAGAAAAGCTTAAAAGATTGAATGAGAAAGATAACTTCTCAAAAGGATCAGCATGTAGAGGGTTACATGATGATTCTTCACTGAGGTCAGCAGAAACAACTAGGCCAATGTAAGAAGTATACACACATTTCTCCAGGCCACTTCACTATCTTCACCTTAGGCAGCATGATCTTGGGAAGACTGGGAAAGTGGTGAGTTCACCACTGTCAACTTGAAGGGCATCGAGTCAGTTTCATTTAAGCCTCGAAGGGCAGGGTGATCCTAGCTGATATCTGGGTTACATCAGATACTAAACATACCCTTGGACAATAAAATGTATTGTTACCCTTTTCCTCAATGTTTATACCGAAAGACTGCAGCTTTTGGGGAAAAAATGGCCATTAGGTATGAATGAGATAGCCTTAGCTTGGAAACAATTGTTTAAAGTTGTATTTTATTTTTAAAGAATCCTTTGTACTTCTGTTGTTGCTTTGCTTTTCATTGAGAATTTCAAACATTCAGAAGTATGAGCGTACGAGGAGCCAACATGATCAATTTGTGGTCAATACTAACTCATCTAGGCTCCAGCACACTTGCCCTCAGCTTTTATTGGAAGCATCTCAGACATAATAATTAAATATTTAATTTTGTAACTTTACAAGATAAGGACTTAAAAAAATAACTACTATACCATTATAATACCTAAACCACCTTCCCCAGTGTTACTCTGTTCAAATATCCAATTATTTTATAATTTCGCCTCCCCTCCCTCCAAGACATTTTGTTTGGATTAAGAGCTGAGTAAAGTTTACACCTTAGTCACCAACTTTTGACATTCCTTTTAAGACTTAAAATTATGGCCCCTTTTGTTTTTCTCAATTTTTTTCCTCGCAAATTGTCTGTTGAAGAAACTGAGTTACTTGTCCTTTATATGTTTTCATGGTCTAGATTTTCTGATAGTTTCCCCAAGGTATATTCAACACATTTCTTCATCTTCTATATTTCTTATAGATTGGTAGTTGGATTTGAGGCTTCATCTGATTGAGGTTTGACTATTTTAGACAAGATTAATTCATAGATTATGTTGTTTGTATTATCAATTGTTGCATTAAAAATTGCCCCTTAAATTTAGATGTTTAAAATAACAAATATATATGATATTGCACAATGTTTGTTGGTCAGGTATTCAGGAGTGATGTAGCTAAATGGTCTGGCTCAGGTTTGCTCATGAGGTTTTAGTCAAGCTAGCTGGTGCTGCTGCCACCTGAAGGCTGACCTGGGGCAGAGGATGTGCTTCTAAGATGGCTCCTTCATATGGCTGAAAATCGGTGCTGGCTTTATGGCAGGAGGATTCAGTTGCTTACTACATGGATCTCTGTTTAGGAATATTTGCTTGCCCTGGAGGAATTGATCCATGAGAGTGAGGTGGAAGCCACTACCTTGAAAGTTGCACATTGTCATTGTGCAATTTTATTACACAATTTACTTTATTTATTGTTGGAGAAGACTACACAGGATTTGCATATGAGGAAGTAAGGATTATTGAGAATCATCTTGGAGGCTGACTTTTACAGTGTTCATTCATCAAGAGGTACAATACATAATGTCTTTCTGTCTGTAATGTTCAATACCCAAGTTCATTTGTTTGTTAGGTGCAGCAGAAATGCTTATATTCTATTTTTTATTCTACCCTTGAAGAAAGTGCTCAAATATAGCTGAAAAACTTAAAAAATAGAGAAAAGAGGATAAAAAGGCAAGGAAAACTTGCTCCTATGATTTGGTTACCAGTAATTCATTTTCTACAGAAAAGTCAGTATACAAGGTGCACGAGATCAACTGGCAATAACTTTGCATCTCCTTATTTCACATGCTTCTTAATTTTCAAAAACTATGTTTCTAAGGTTATGACTTAACAGCATTGGTTTAGATGTGAAGTATTAAATTCTGAGAGCAACGATTATGTCAAAGGAATACGATGTTAGAGCAACCGTAATTTCTGGACTGCGCGCAGGGCGAACTGCTAAGGAAATTATGGACTTCAGTAACATCCCTTTATGTACTGTTTATGATGTGAAGAAGGTGTATGGTACTGATCCTGATGTTACCACATGAACAAGAAAAACACATAAGGTATACAAGGTTTGCTCAAATCCAGATATTGTACGCAGAATCCAGGAGATCATCAATGAAGATCCAGGATATTTACTTTGACATTTTGAGAGAAGTAGTTGAGCTGTGGATGAAGCAAGTCGCAAATGGAAGTCATTTTACCTTCCAACAAGATGGTGCACCAGCACATAACACCAAAAAGGTGCAAGAATTTCTCAGTGTCAATGTTCCTAAATTCTGGTCAAAGGAAATCTGGCTGCCTAGTTCACCAGATGCAAATCCTTTAGATTATTATGTATGCAGCATTTGTGAGAGAGAAGTTAATAAACAATCTCATTCCAATAAAGAGGCTGTTAAAGCTAAGATTGAGAACATGATGATGTCCATGGATAAAGTTAATTAAAGTGTGCTCAAGATTCCCAAGTCGAATCGAGTCTATTATTGCAACAAATGGAGACTTTTTTTTTTCAATGTATGGTTGACTTTCACCTGCCTCCAGCTATGGATCTGGCTGGAGACCTGGCTTGCAACCTGGTTATATTACCCTGGCTGGGAATCGAACCAGTGGCCTTTGGGTTTGCAGGCTGGTGCCTTACCCACTGTGCCACCAGCCAGGGCTGAGACATTTTTGAACAATTTTAAAAAATGACTATATTTATGCAGTTACATATAAGAATAAATTTATTTCAAAATATAACACATTTTGTGGTATATTGTTTATTTTACTAAAATTTTGCCAATTTATCTCATGCACCCTATAAGTGCTTGATTCTTTCCTTTTATTTACCAATTTTAAAAATAGAGTTGTTTTTCTAGTATTATCTGATAATCAGATGTATTTCAGTGCATTGCAGTTATTTACTTATTATTTATTTTTACAGAGAGGGGAAGGGAGGAAGAGAGGGAGGGAAACATCGGTGTGTGGTTGCCTCTCCCATGCCCCCAAATGGGGACCAGGCATGTGCCCTGACTGGGAATCAAACCAGCAGCCCTTTGGTTCACAGGCTGATGCTCAGTCCGCTGAGTCACATCGGTCAGGGTGCAGTTACTAGCTTAATGTTCCATGTCTGGAGGCGGCAAATGTCACATTATGTGGCAAAAGGGATTTTATAGATGGATCTTTACTTGGGAAGGTTATCCTGCATTATCCAAATGGTTCCAGTGTAATCACAGGGAACCTTTTAAGAGGATCCAGAACTTCAGAGAAGAAGGTGAAGCATAGATGGGAGTGCTGAACTTTGAAATGTAGGAATTCAAGGATTGTATTTCTCAAAGCTGAGAAAGGCAGGGAAATGTATTCTTTCCCTAGTTTCCAGAAGGAAGCAACTCTGCAGACAGCATGCATTTAGCCCAGGGAAATTGATTTCAAATTTCTGGCCTCCAGAACTATAAGAGAATGCATTTGTATTGTTTTAAGCCCCTATGTTTGTGGTTATTTGTTATAGCATCAATAGGAAACCTATCTTTGGTCAAAGGGACTGCCTTCAAATTGGTTATCTAAGATGGTAAGTTATTTCATGCTCATCTTGTACATTTTCTCTCCCAGACCTGGAGTCAACAATTTCTCCAGTCTTTGTTCCTTTTAGTGGGAAATGGTTTTTTGAGACTGCTAGGGGCTTTTCCTCTTTTGTTCTCCAACCCCCACTTTTTAAACACATTTTTAAATTATTGTAAAAAAAATTATCTTAACCAATTTTAAGTGTGCCGTGTAAGACAATTCAGTATAGTGCTAACTTTATTTATGTTGCTAACAGATCTCTAGAACTTTAATTTAAAAATCTTGCAAACCTGAAAAATACCCATTGAATTAACTCCCCATGTTCTCATTCCCCAGTGGGTTTTTGCCTTTACAAAATGGGAAAATTGCTCAATTCTTTAGTGAAACCTTCTACCAACACGTGCTTATTTTCCTTTAAACATGTAGATTTTAATGCTACAACTCTCCATGCCATTGGGATCCCAAACGGTATCCTATAAATTATTTCAAGTAGCAAAGAACCTAAAGGACGAACTTTTCTAGAATTAAGCATTTTGAAATGAAACATGCTACACACCAAATAATGACCATTTTATTATTATGGCTCAAAATACTTCCTGGAGTTGCAGTTCCCTTAAGGAAGTTTGTTCTTAAGCTTGGAGGTGCCCCAGCCCCCAGGGCAGAACCACAGGTAGTGTCCATGTTTGGGGTCTCCTCCAGCATAGCCCTGCCCAGGGCTGAACCTGTTGCTGAGCAGAAATACTTTGCGTGTGACTATTTGGTTCAGATCTCTATACACTCAGCACTCTGGGCCGTGGGAAATTGTTGTCTTAAAGAACCCATGTGGGAGAACAGCTATGCAGATGTAAAAAGGGTGCCATTTGTTGGGATGCTAAAGGAGACTTAAAGGCTCAGTTTTGTTACTGTTGACTGAGAAATACTTTGTTTTGTTTTTAAAGCTCTGTGCTCTCATTTGCATCAAGTGTTGGAAAGAGTACATTCTAAATAATTTTCTTCTCTACCCTTACAGGAAGTGCTCAAATATTTTTACACACACACACACACACACACACACACACACGGACAATAAAGAGGAACACAGTTGGACTGGAACTATGAAGTCATGTGACAGATGACTAAGTTCAATCTTTTCTACTTACTGGAAGGAACTAGCCTGACGATGAGTTACTGGTTCTCCTTGTATTTGTAAATTTTGGATATTATATCATGTTCTCAGTTATGCTCTTTTCCACCCTGTTTTCTTCCACATTTACTGAAGCCGGGGAGCAAAGCTGGATCTGCAACTCCTCTGATTCGAGTCTTTGGTACAGCTACTGTGGTAAGTGTACCGGCAGCAAGCAGTTGTAGCATCAACTATCTTGAGGCTGTGTTTTTCACGAATCTCAATCTGCTGTGGCTGAGACACGGGAAATAAATGATTGGTGTACTGGCTGCCGCCCGCAGCAAGAGTGATGACTGGTGATTTCCTTGTGTGGGTTTTCTTGATCTTTCACAAACCTCACCTTTCTCTAAACTGTTGTACTTAAACTCCAAGTGCTTTTGTTGTTGCCTGTAGTCAGCTTTTTCCCATGTTGAGTCCAGTTTCACATTCCTTTCATTTTTGGCAGAACAGTCTGCTTCTAAGCTTTGCGTTAGCTCCAAGACCGGTTCTTCTTGACAAGGAGGAATAGCCCTAGCTGCTTCCTGGAATCAGTTATTGCTCCAAGCCAGAGATTTTCAACCCGTGTGCCAGAAGGATTTTTAAAACATGACATACCTGACCATTTAGTCAGGGGCACTGACTCCTTTTCCCTTAAATTGTCAAATAAGAAAATGACAACAGCCACCACAGCAATAGCCTTTCTCCTGATAAGTGAATCAAAATTATACCTATTTTTGTCATCGGCAAAAAATAAAACATTTTTGGTGTGCTGGAGAATTTTAGTAATGAATGTGTGCCATGGGCTGAGAAAAGGTTGAAAATGGCTGCTCTAAGCTGTATTATTTATTTATTTATTTATTTAGCACAGTGTTGGCATGTAACAGGTACTCTGTAAGTGTTTCAGGCTGTGATTCTTGAGGATTCCTAATTTGGATGTAACCCTGGTTCTGTCACTTACTGGCTGTGTGACCCTGAGCAAAATATGTAACCTCTCTCTGTCTAGCTTTTTAATCTTTAAAATGAGAGTGATTTTAAAACCTATTTTACAAGAATTGGTATGAGATAACAATTTTAGCAAAGAGCCACATAGAAACAGTCTTGATTACTTAAAAAAAAAAAAAATCAGTCATACACTAATGCTATTAACTGCTTGTATCACTGCTCCCCATACCCTTTTCCCTTCTCTGAAGGCACAGCTTCAGGGCTTCATCATTGTTTTTCTTTGGTACTTTCCACTTAGTTGCTACTCATGGGTTGGATGGCTCTCTGCTCACAGTGATATCAGAAAGGTAGAAAGGGAAGAAGGCTTTTCCAAATATAAGTTCTTAGAGATTCTTTTAGGAAAGGGGATTTGTGGTGTAATCATTTTGGTGAAAATTATCAGTGTATGTTGAGTTCTGAGAAGTTCTGCAATGAAGAAACCCATTTAATCTCCAGGTTTTCAATTTTATCTTATTAAAAAATATATTTTATTTATTTATTTTTAGAGAGAAGGGAAGGGAGAGAGAGAAACCTCAATGTTTGGTTACCTCTTGTGCACCCACAATTGGGGACCTGGCCCACAACCCAGACACCTGCCCTGACTGGAATTGAACCAGAAACCCTTTGGATCTCAGGCCAGCACGCAATTCACTGAGCCACACCAACCAGGGCTTATTTTATTTGAAATGCTAACATAAAATTACTTCTGGGGAATTAACATAATTGGCAGGTGTTAGAACAAGCTAAATTCCTCTCAAGAAGACTCTGGAATTTCTTCATTCTACAAGAGCAATGGCCATGGCCCTTTTCTAAGGCTCCTTAGCCCACTCAGCCCCACAGGTTGATTTTACCTTCTCTGTGATAAGTTTTAGAAGGCCTTTATTATGTAACACTTCATATTATAATTAGTTTTTAAGCTCTTTAGTAACAATGGTTTGATTTGTCTTTTGATTTTTGAGGGAGGATTTCCTTCTTTCACTCTAACGCTGAGAGAGCCAGTGATCCCTCCCTGTCGCCCCGTGGATGGCAGGACTGAGGTGACAAACGAAGCAGGTGCCAGCATCCCCACCCTCACGCCATTCCCTTCTCTATCTCAGAGAATCCAGACTGGTTATAAAATCCCAAAATGGAAGAAGTAATTTTATAAAAATATGTTTTGGGGAATATTTTCCCCTCCCATAGAGCTTAAAATAAGTTAATACCTTCAACCTCCACGTTAACAATGTAAGGATATTAAACATTTATTTATATTATGGCGAGATTTTATTTTTACTTGTCCAGAATTTAAAATTTTACTTTATTGTAGCAAGAGCATTTTACATGACATGTTCTCTGTTAAAATTTTGAATATACAGTACGTTATTCCTGACAATAGAAACAAAGTCACCCAGCAAATTCCTAGAGCTTATTCATTTATAGTGCTTGACTGACAAGTTATGCCTATTGATGAGTGACTCCCCATTTCCTCCTCCCAGTCCCTGGCAGACACAATTCCACTTTTTTTTTTTTTTTTTGTAATCCTCAGCCAAGGATATTTTTAACAATTGATTTGTGAGAGAAAAGAAGGGGGTCAAACCTGCAACCTTTTAATGTACTGGCATTGCTCCAGCCAACTAAGCCACCTAGCCAGGGCCGATTCCATTCTCTGATTCTATAAATTTGACTATTTTAGATACTATAGATAAGTAGAATCATATAGTATATGTCCTTATATAACTAACTTATTTCTCTTAGCATAACGTCCTTAGGATTTATTCATGTTGTAGTAAATTGCAAATTTTCTATCTCTTTTAAAGTCTGAACAGCCCTGGCTGGTATAGCTCACAGGATTGGGTGCTGGCCTGGGAACCAAGCATCACCAGTTCAATTCCTGGTCAGGGCACATGCCCAAGTTGCAGACCCGGTTCCCAGTTGGGGGGATGCAAGAAGCAACCACAAATTGATGTTTCTCTCCTTCTCTTTCTCCCTCCCTTCCCTTCCCTCTAAAAACAAAACAAAAACAAAAAAAAGGCTGAAGAGTATTTCATTATATGTGTATACCACATTTGCTTTATCCATTCATCTATCAATGGGTGTTTGGGATGTTTCTATACCTTGGCTATTATAAATAATGCTGAAATGAACACAGGAGTGCCAGTATCTCTTTGAGACCCTTATTTTAATTCTTTTGGATAATTACTCAGAAGTGGGGTGGCTGGATCATATGGCAGTTCTATTTTTAATTTGAACTCCTAAACTGGTTTCCATAAGTGGTTGCACCATTTTTGCATTTCCACCATCCGTAAATATGTGTTCTAATTTTCCACATCCTTGCCAACACTTTTTTAAAAAAGTAGTAACTATATCGACAAGTAGCTGACGTCTCATTGTGGTTTTGATTTGCGTTGCAGTGATGTTTAGTGATGCTGAACAATTTTTTTTTCATATACCTCATGTTGCTCATTTGTATGTCTTCTTTGGAGAAATGTCTACTCAAGTCCTAAGCCCATTTTAAAATCAGTTATAAGTTTTTAAAAGTTTAATTGTTGGAATTCCTTATATATTTTGGATATTAACCTTTTATTAGACATATGACTTGCAAGTAATTCCTCCCATTCCATAGGTTAACTTGTCATTCTGTTGATTGTTTATTTTGCTGTGCAAGAGCTTTTTAGTTGATGTAATCCCTCGTTTCTATTTCTGCTGCCTGTGCTTTTGGTGTCATAGTCGCAAAATTATTTTCAAGACCAATGTCTTGAAGCTTTCCCCATATGCGTTTTTTCTAGGATTTTTACAGTTTTGAATCTTACATTTAGGTCTTTAACCTATGTGAATTAATTTTGTGTATGGTGTAAGTTAAGGGCCCAATTTCATTTTTTTATGTGTGGAGATCCAGCTTTTCCAGCGTCATTTGTTGAAGACATTGTTTTCTCCCATTGTGCACTCTTGGCTCCCTATCAAAGATCATTTGACAATATATGCATGGATTTATTTCTGGGATCCCTGTTCAGTACCATTGGTTTATATGTCTTTCTGTACTGTACCATATTATGTTGATTACTGTAACTTTGTAATATAGTTTGAAGTCAAGAAGTGTAAGGCCTCTAGATTTCCCTCCCCCCTCCTCTTTCTCAGGATTAATTTGGCTATTACTGGTCTTTTGTGGTTTCATATGAATTTTAAAGTTTAAAAATATTTCTGTAAAAACTGCCATTGAGATTTTGATAAGGAATATATGGAATCTGTAGATTGCTTTTGATAATATAGACATTTAAACAATACTGACTGACAAGTGCACAGAGTGGAGAGAGGAGGGGGAGGAAGAGGCAAAGAAGAGGAACAGTTTAGTCAAGGAACTATTATAAATGACCCATGAACATGGACAACATGTGGGGATTGACTGTGGGAGAAGAGATAGAGAGGGTGGGGTGGGGGAGGGCAATGGGGGGAAATGGGATAAATGTAATACAACAACAATAAATTAATTAAAGAAGACAAAAATACAAAACAAAACAAAAAACAATTCTGAGTTTTCCAGTCAACACAGAATATCTTTCCATTTGTGTCTTACTAAATTTCTTTCATCAGTTCTATAATTTTCAGGATACAAGCTTTTCACCACCTTAGTTAGGTTTAATCCTAGGTATTTTACTCTTTTGATGCTATTGTAAATGGAATTGTTTTCCTAATTTCCTTTTCAGGTAGTTCATTGTTAGTGTTCAGAAATGCAACTGATTTTTGTATGTTGATTCTGTGTCTTGAAATTTTATTAAAGTTGTTGGTTAGTTGTAACAGTTTTCTTTTTAAATGGAATCTTTACATTTTCTATATATAAAATCATGTCATCTGCAAACAGGAGAATTTTACTTCTTCCTTTCTGATTTAGATGTCTTTTATTTATTTTTCTTACCTAACTGATTCAGCTAGGACTTTCAATACTGTATTGAGAGTAGGTATCCTTGGCTTGTTCCTTTTAGAAGGAAAAGTTTCAGTTTTTTAACCTTGACAATGGTGTTTAGCTGTGGCCTTTATTATGTTGAGGCCATTTCCTATAATCCAAGTTTGTTGAAAGTTTTTACCAAAAAACTGTGTGTGTGTGTGTGTGTGTGTGTGTGTGTGTGTGTGTGTTGAGTTTTAAAAGTTCTTTATAAGTTTTGGATATTAGCCCCTTATCGGATGTTTCAGTGAATATGTTCTCCCATTCAGTGGGTTATCTTTTAATTTTGTTGAAATGGTTTCCTTTTCTGTGCAAAAACTTTTAATGTTCAGTAGAATTCACCTATGAAGTCATCTGGCCCTGGGTTTTTCTTTATTGGGAAAATTTTGATGACTTATTCAATTTCCATTCTAGTTTTAGGCCTGTTCTGATTTTCTATTTCTTCAGTCCTTTGGGGATTCCTCTGGAAAATTTGGGGGTTTGGAGGCATGAACCAGCATCTTCCCTCCAGAGCAAAGTTGGAGAGGTTAGGAGATTTTTGCCCCCTGACTTTGCTCTGCCAGGCACAAGGCCTTTGTTGGGAGGGCATCCTGAGTCTACCTACCAACTTCAGTGAGTCTGGATTTGATTTTTTCTGGGACATAGGGAAGTTTCAACTAGTTTCTGATTTCTTACAAAGGAAATTTGTTCACGAACTGTTGCTAAATTTGAATGCTTGTTGTGGGGTGTAAGCGGGTACCATCCTGCTTATATTCCTCTGGGGAAAGAAATATTTTTAACTACCCTCAGATGTTCTCATTATATACTTTCAGTGCTAAGGGTATCATTTGGGGCCTGAATTTCAGAATTCTTTACTTATTGGAATTAATTTATTGATATTATCTTTATTCCATTTAGATAACATGAATTATCCTGTTTCAATAACCCCTGAACCATGTATAGAACTTAAGGGAAGCCATGGGTATTTGCATCTTTTCTACATTCCAAGTAAGTCCAAAATTTTGGTTTTGTATGGAGATCAGTTAAGATTTCAAAAATATCAATGACAAATGATTGTGTTCCAAATATACATGTATTAGTTTTCTATTGTTATGTAATAAATGATTACAATCTTAATATCTCAAAACAGCATGGGTTAGTATCATTATTGTGGGCATGGCTTTGCTGTGTCTGCTTCAGGCTCTACCACAAGGTTACAATCAGGCTGTCTGCTAGGACTGGGGTCTCTTCTGAAGGCTCAAACAGGGAAGGATCCACTTCAGTTCTCATGTGATTGTTGACAGTAATCAGTTCCTGTCTGGCTGTTGGCCAGCACTCAGTTCCTTGCACTATGGGCCTTTCAACCTGGCTTCTTGCCTCATCAAAGCCAGCAAGGGGGACAGTCAGCTAACAAGATAGAGTCACAGTCTTATGTAGCTTAATCATGGAAGTGTCACTCAATCAACTTCACTTGACCTATTCGTTAAAAGAAAGTCACTCCATCACACTAATAGGGAGGGGATCACATAATGGAATAGGGGTAAAAATGGAAATAACTTGAGACTTCTAACAATCTAATAGGTATATCCTTTGTTAATCACTAGCTATTCAGCTGATAACTAAAGCTTCTACTAGTTAAAGATCTGTATATGAAGAAGCTAGGATATTTTTTTCTAAAAATGACCTTTCTTAAAAAATAAATAAGGATGATGGGATAAAAAAGACAATGTTTTAATTTTGAGTTGTCTTGCTTTTCCTCTCCATGATTTTAGTTGTCATTAGCTCAGTAAAAACTCAATTGCTGATGGTAATAGCGTTGGGTGGGACCTGAGTGTTTGGGAAAATACATACAACTTTTATTTTCTTGTACCCATTCAGCTTTGTTGTGTGTAAGCCCTAGGATCCCAGGAAGCTTCAGCTCTTGTCATCTGCATTACTGTTATTGTTTTGATCATTAGTTACAGTATAACTTCAACTTTACATAGTGCTTTTACATAAGTAATTTAAAATAAAGATTTCCTCCTGATTTTAGTTTTCCAATTTACAAGGAAAGGGGTGATTGAGAATGTAGAAATGATAGACAAAACTCATGTTTTAATATTTCTTAACTTAATTGCTCAACCTGCATTTGGATACGTTGTTTCTCCCTTTATTCATTGAAAAATGAATGGTATATTTCAAGTAATGTGGTAGGTACTGAGAATTCATTGATAAATAAGACCTTCTCTTGACCTTCGGGAATCTCTCAGTGCAGCTGGAGGGCCAGACCTATAGAAAACATGGTGAGATAAGTGAAGTGACTGTAGTGAAGCTTAATAATAGTGCAGAACAAAGAACAATCAACTCTTTTCATTTGCCAAGGGTAAAAGAAATATCTTTTTTTTTTTTTCCTAAATTTTTGCCTGGTTAAGGCTCTACAATTTCTCTTTTTCTCAGGTTTTGTTTTATGGTCTATGAGGTGTGGTTTACCCCTGAATATTTGGGATAAGTGATTATTGACATAAGAATGACCTAATTTTCAAGCAAACCCCTTGCCCTTACACAAAGGAAGCAAATTGTATCCTTCCAGGCCCATGCAATAATAATACAATAGAGTATTACTCAGGGTTCTCTGAAAAGCAGATACCAAGAAGGAACTAGACATATAAGAGATTTACTTGGAGGAAATGCTAATGACAATAAAGGGAAGAGGATGGACCAAGTAGGCAAGGAAAGGGTTCAGATCTGATACATTTACAATGAGAGAAGAAAGGAAGTAAGAGTTTGGTAAGATGGTCATCAGACCAAAATGCATCCCTGAGATCCTCTCAGCCAGGTCAATGGGGAGCTTTAGAGCAAAGATTGCCTATCACAAGTGTTCCATGACAGGTGGGAGTAAGCTGGTCTTAATGTTCCTGCAGTGTTCAGTCATTAGAGGAGCAGCCTGTGGGAGGCTGGCCCCTGGATGAGATGGATGCAGCTGGGTGTTGTCTGCCAGCTACCTTCTTTCTAGCAGGTTCTTTGAAAGTAATGTTTGAGTATCTTCAAGTGTATCTTCATGGCCACCATGGACACTTTAATCATTGATCAAGTATGACGTTTGTATCACATTATATTAATTTACTAAGAAAATAATTATTCAGTTACATTTTTTACAGGGCCTTGCAATTAAGACTTTAGTTTCCCTAGAATATACTTGAATTTCTGTGTAAAGTGTAGGGCCACATTATAGAAATTGATTTTATTTTATATGCTATCTCTACTTTATTCAGTAAGAGCTATAAAAGTACATACTAAATAAAAAATAGGTCGGGAATGAAAATTATTTATTTTGAAACTTTATAACCTTGCTAGTAAATTATTTGTGTACCATTAAATGATAGAGGAATAAAGCTAAACTATAAGTCTCGAAAATTATTTCTGGTAGTTCCTGCAGTTGTCTTAGGTGAGGTCAAAAACAGTCTTCTTTGTTACTACATGGCAGCCACCAGCTTCTTGTCTCTCACCCCAACATCTACATTAATATCCCTGGCCTGCTCAGCCATGCAAGTGGTACCTCACACTGACCATTTTTCATGTGCTTGACATGACCATAGTGATGCCCAAGGGCAAGAAGCTTCTCAAGATGTAAACGGCACTTCCTTGGAGTCACTGAAAACCAGGAACATGTTGTGTTCCATGCAGAAATGGAAGAAGGTCCTTTGTTCTGCCTTGTCTTTGAATACCTAAATAGTATTGTTAATTCCTGTGGACATGGGAATTTCTCATATAAACAGCTCTTCAACTTCTGTTCACATCAATACTTTTTGAGAGGTTCAGGCTGATATCCATGGAGTGGGGACCATGGATCATCTTTTGAAGCAGATCCTGTTATGTTTGTTATACTTTAAGTAGAGAGCTGGAGACACATTAGGAAGTCTTGTGGTCCCTTGGGCCCAGAGTAATGAGGACTTCCAGTAAGGCCATGGTAATGGGGATGAAATGAAGACTAGTAAAATTTATTGGGATTGGGAATTCTAGTGCTGATTTGTGGATGAAGATGAGGAAATCGATTTAGGATCTGTAGGATGAGGTAATGAGCAACATTTGAAAAGAGATATTGAATGTACATATGAGACAGTGCTCATGAGAAAGGTTGAAGTAAAGATGACATTTTGGGAATTAGCATCCTATATGGCACTTAAAGCCAGGGAGAATGCAGAATAAATGCTACTGAGAAAAACTAAGGATAGAACCTTAATAAACAGGAGTAACTGAACAGACTGAGAAAGAGTCGTAGAGGTTGAAGGGAAACTGGAAGACAGTGGGAGCAACAACACCAAATGAAGGAGAGTTTTGAAGAATGAGTTGGCCGTGCTGTTAAACACAGCAAAGTTCAAGTTAAAGATAGAAAACTTTTCCTTTGATTAGGGCTACAGTGAGTTATGGTGGCCTTATTAGGAAAATATTTTCTTTTTCTTTTTTTAAAACTTTTTTAAAACATTTTATTTTATTAATTTTAGAGAGAGGGGAAGGGACAGAGGCAGAGAAGGACAGAGACATCAATGTATGGTTGCCTTTTTCACCTGCCTCCAGCTACAGACCTGGCTGGAGACCTCGCTTACTACCTCGTTATGTGCCCTGGGTGCTGAATTGAATCAGAGGAAAATATTTTCAATGAAGTAGTTGCTATAATAAATTATTTGCATTATAAAATAGATTGTACATGTTTTCTGATTGGGCCAACTGAATAACTTGTAAGACGTGAGCCAAGTACATTGTTTACTGAGTTTTTTCATGTTAATGAAAATAAGGTAATTATGAGGTTATAATAAATAGCTCATATGCCCAATTTTTAATCAAAAGGTTTCATTTTGTCCTCCAAGAAATCTTTCATCAAAACTACTAAAAGGTGGGCATGAGTTGATTAACATCACTTTCTTTTCTTTCTTTGAATTTCCTAGCAAAACTGTAACTAGAACAGAAAATTCTGTATTTTCATTTGATAGTTTTTAAAATAGGTTCCTATTTTTAGTCATAACACATAATTGTTACTGTGAAATATTCCCTTTGATTACAATCAACTACCCTCTTAACATTTCAGTTTTCTTATCTACAGAGCAAGGATTGCAATACTTATATTATAGGTAGTTGTGATAATTAAATGAAATACTGTTGGAAAAGCACAGGGCACATTTTACATATATAATAAATGTTAATTTACTTTTAAAGTTAATTATTATTTATAAAATCATCTCTTATTTGAGGGACTAATGGGACTTTTTTCTTTTTAAGGAAAGGACATTAAAAAATTATATTTCAATTTGTATGTATCTTTTAAAAACTTCAATTTTCCAAAGCGCGAAGAAGTTATTTGCCGAGGATCTGATGACCAATATTCCTTTTGTAGAGCTATAAAAGGAGGTAAGCATGAAATTTATTGCTCTGACTAGAATATTTTATAAGAATGTTATTAAAATTAAATACACTGAAAATGTGAAGTTTCTTTTCTTTCTATTTTAAATATATTTTATTTATTTTGCTATTACAGTTGTCCCAGATTTTCCCCTATACCCTCCACCTCCCACCCAGTACCCAATTTCCTCTGGCAATGCTACCTTAGTTCATGTCCATGTGTCATGTACATAAGTTCTCCATTTCCTTTATTCTTCTTAACATCCCCCTGTCTATCCTATAACCATCAATGTGTACTTTTTTTTTTCCTTTCACATCCAGACAATTCACCATGTAATTACTGCCTTCTGTCAGCTTCTCAAATCATATTAATACAAATTTTTCATTATTCCAAAATGCCTATGTTAATTAATTTATTTAAAGAACTACTCTTTTAAATAATATCAATTGCAAATTACTAAACACATGCAAAAATACATTTACACACATACATAGTTTTACACATATTTAAAGTACATACTGGATTTTGAAGAGCTAATACAAAAAAATTTAAAATATGCCAATAGCTTATATAATTATTACATGTTAAATGATAGTATTTTAGATATACTGTAGCAAATTAAGCAGGTTTTTTCTTCTTTAATACTTATTTTACTCTAGAGTGCTATTTTTGTGAAACATATCACAGAAACAGTGTATTGCAGAACTTAACTTTTGTGAAAGTTGTCCTAGGGACAGTGCCAAACCCATAGTAAAAAATGAATTTGGTTTTTGAGTCAGATCCTCCCTCTTCCAATAATACAACTCAAATTTATTTTAAGCTACTGGAACTACAACTTATTCTTTTTGGAGTTTCCCATCTTAAATAGTAGATTTCTTTCTTTCTTTTTTTCTTTAGGCTGTGCACAGGTCTTACTTCTTTTAATACCCTCTGTTTTTCCTCTACATGTGTTTTACAAGTTGAAGCCTTCAGGAATAATGGCACTTGCACTGCTCAGATGGTCTTCAGACCATCTTATTATGTCTACTAAGTTGAGGTAAAAAATTAAAATGCCTAGGATTTAAATAATTTAGTAGAATAGTATTCTAGCTATTTTTTGAACTTGTGGTTGACTTCCTGTGTGGTCCTAAACTAACCCCTGAACTATTTAAGAGTCTGTTGAGGTAGAGATTAGGTATGTTCATATTTCAATAATAAAGTTTACTATAGCATTAATTCCTTTTCCCAAGCATCCCAGTTTGGGGGCCTTCATAACTGGAAATGTATATTTCCATGATCTGTTTGAAAGGAATCTCATCTCATTTACATGCTAATATGAGAATATATATTGCCTATGTCCACAAATTATATAGTTTAGTAGTTTTGCGCGGGGCTAGAGGCAGAGGAGAAGAGTCCTGCGGGAAGCTTTCCCGGAGCGGGGGACCGGGAAGTGCACCAGCGGGGCAGCGAGAGGGCCGAAAGCGGAGCTGCTGGGCCACCGGGGAAACAGCAGCTAGAAGCCCCTGCGAGGGGGGAGGCCCAGCCCTGCGCAACCACACAGGCCCCCAGGCTCCACGGGAAAATCCAAACGGCGAGCCGGAGAGCCGGCAAGCCAGGAACTAGTGGCGGGAGACCCGCCATTGCCGGAGACAAAGGCCGCGCCACCCACGCCTGGGAGGGGCTCATCACAGAGGCCGCGTGAAGGACTCAGAGGAGAGCTGATTGGCTTGGGGGCGTGGTGCCCGCCCCGGAAGGGTGGGACAGTGTAGGCGGACCCCCGGACAGTGTTGACTGACAGGCCCAGCCTCCTCCCGGAACTGCAGGGGTGGGGCCAGTCCTCACAGGGACCAGCGAAATTGCGGGCTGCCCTGCAGAAGTGCTGGGAGCCAGTCCTGGGCAGGAACCTCCGCCAGGAGTGGGAGGGGGCTCCCTGCGGGCTCCAGAACACCGGCAGCCCTAACACCCAGCCAGGCTGCTGAAGGCCCAGCCTACCTGGGGGCGGACACTCAGATCAGCCCTACTGCGACAATCAGAGGCCCTGCCACGCACCAAGACCCGGCTGGAATATAGACTATAGACTGTAAAGTCCTGACCAAGAAAAAGAGGCAGCATCAGGAAAGGGATTGCTGTCAATCTCAAGCACCTGAATTATACCGAGAGCAATATGAACTATTAAGCCCCAACATATCCTTTGCAAAAGTTACTCCTCACATATTCTTAATCCCCCCTATACCTCAATCCACCTAAATACCCAAGACCCTCCCCTACTCTCGAATTAAAGTCTGTTCACTCTGTGGCTATAACACATTCCCAGTCCTCAATCTAAGTA